>BGNK01005708.1:0-35164 GCA_003297005.1 Symbiodinium sp. clade A Y106
GGGTTTCAGGGTTTTAGGGTTTAGGGTTTTAGGGTTTGGGGGTGTTAGGGTTTAGGGTTTAAAATTTTGGGGTTTAGGGTTTATAGGGTTTAGGGTCCGAAAGGGTCCTGAGGACCTATATGTGGAGAATTAGGGTTTAGGGTCCGAAATTAAAGTGTCCTGAGGACCTATGTGGAGAATACTTAGCCAAGTTATGAATAGTAATTTCGATTCTATTATATATATATATATTATAGAAACCCTACATTCTCCCATTATTTAGGTACTTATTATTATTAGGATGCCGCCCAGCTGCTGAGCAGTGGAACCTTAGGGGCCTCAGCACTTGCTTCCCTCCGCAACGCGCATCCATCTGCTTGAACTCAGCTGCCATGCTTATGTTTAGCTAGATCTCAACCTGTGCACAGCTGAAATCATGCTTGAAGCTGAAGCTTGAATTTGCATTAGCCATGTTACCGATGCACTATTAAGTTGTTGTTAAGCTTGACATGTACATGCTATGCCTCGAGCAGCTGAAGCTGTATGCATGCGCAGTAAGCCGCAACTCAAGCTGCAATCGATCAGTCCCTGCTTTACTACCATTTGCTTAAGGGCCCCCAAAAAATAAAACANACATGCTATGCCTCGAGCAGCTGAAGCTGTATGCATGCGCAGTAAGCCGCAACTCAAGCTGCAATCGATCAGTCCCTGCTTTACTACCATTTGCTTAAGGGCCCCCAAAAAATAAAACAATAGTAATCCCAATATATCTTATAAGGTATTATTTTTTTTATTTGTTGGGAGCCCTTAAGCAAATGGTAGTTTAAAATGCAGTGCAAATGCAAGGATATTGGGGTGGACAAACCTTCGGCGGCCGCTCGCTTCTTGCTGATTTCGTTCAGCAGCAGAAACCGGGCCGGCATCGCTGCGCAGCTGGCACTGATCTAAGGAGAAATCTACGCCCCAGACCCCGGCCTAGCCCTTAAGTTTTATTTATAATGGCGGATTATTATNAGCAGAAACCGGGCCGGCATCGCTGCGCAGCTGGCACTGATCTAAGGAGAAATCTACGCCCCAGACCCCGGCCTAGCCCTTAAGTTTTATTTATAATGGCGGATTATTATATATATATAGTCTGGAAATCGAAACGTGAACGCACCTGATCTAGAGCACTGTACAGCTAGCGATCGGAGCGAGCGAGATTGGACGACCTAGGACAGCGACATCGAGAGGGATAGAANCTAGCGATCGGAGCGAGCGAGATTGGACGACCTAGGACAGCGACATCGAGAGGGATAGAAACGAGAGGATCGAGGGAGATGCATACCCGGACACCCGGCCCACATGCACATGGCACACAACAGTACACAGACTAGCCACACACACACAAAACACCTTCTCACAAACACCGTCCCACACACGCACAAAACACGCTTCGAAGTCGCACACGTGCACACACACACAGACCACAAATTTCCTAAACGTTTATATATGTATACACTGACGACACACACGTGCACACACACACAAGACACATTCTCGCAAACACCGTCCCGCCACACACACGTACCCAGACATATAATAATAAGTCGCACACGTACATATATCCACACACACACAGACACCGATATATAGTGTCTTACTAAAACACAACAAAAACCGCGTACAGAAATAGACCAATGTACTGAAATAGTGAAAAGAGGTCCGCGTATTGAAATGGCTACTACACGGAGTCTTTGGGATTGGACTCTCACGAGTAAGCTTGCGATTGCAACACTTTGTAGGGTTCAGAGTTGAGGCAGGATTTAATATAGAAGCCCGAACGGTTACTATCAATGCTATTCCTCATGGGTCGTCTCCATAATTATACTTTTCGATATTATACCTTTATTCGAATTTTGAAGACCCCCCTACTTTCCAGGATACTGGCTTTGAGAGGGCTAAGATTTGAGTGAAAAACGTTGACCCCAATGGGCAGAACTTAATTGTTGCGGGGATCAGGGGTTGCAAACTGAAAGGTCAGGATTGCAGTGTATGCACATGCAATTAAACATGCTATGCACGGACCAGTGCCAGGTGCTGATTTCCACATCAACGCTCGCCTGGGGTGTGAACTTCCCTGCGCATCTTGCCGGGCTCACGGAGTTTCCCAAAGGGTCCGAAGTACCTACAAAGGCTCAAAGTTCGAAGGACCGACTAATTAATAAGGTAATTGATTGAGCTTAATTAGGACAGCGTTTTGTTGGTGTGTGTTTGGGGGGTCAATTATCATGTACTTGGACCCATAGCGCTCCCTGAAACAATCCGTGCCTGAACCCTATCAACCTTAACCATAAGGGTCCGAAGTAGCTACATGGTAGGAAGTATAAGTTTCTAAAGTAGGAATTATTGTTATGGTTTAGGTATGTTTGGGCAAGTATCCCCCATGGGGGGGGGAGAGATCTTGACTGTTCGGGCATGTGCAGGATCGGGTGGTTCTTCCAGGTGTTGAGCTCTCTTGCGGCCTGATTGCTGAAGCAGAGAGTTTGAAGGGTTTTGGGCAGGTTTCACCCTAAATCGTAAACCTTAAACTCCAAACTCCAACCCCAAAGCAGGCACTCAAGATTTGAGGGTTTTGTTCGCACGGTGAACCTAGACGGAGTTCTTTTTGGCTACCAGAGTCTCTTGCTGCCTTACACTAGGTTATACAAAAAAGGTGCACGTTTTCGGATCCAGCAACGGGAGAGTTTAAGGTTTAGGAAGGGTTTCGCGATTCCTGGTTCCAGATTTCTCGAATGCGAAGTCTAGGTCGTCGGTTATTTGTTGGGGCTTCCCGTGTTGTGCCAACTGCCTGTCAGGGACTGTTAAATTATCGTTCGAAGATTGGTGTATTTGTCGGACTCATGTCAAGATGTGTTGCAAATTCAGGCGGGGGGCCTTGACAACTAGACAGGGAGTTTGGAGTATAAGCATAGTAGGCAACCCTAAGGAAGAACTCTATGTTACCCGTACAACGAGTTGCTATGCCACACTGTAGGTTGCCCCTTAAGACAGCAACTTCCTGCCCACGATCCGGATGGACATGAGAGATGGGTTGCTGCTTCTTGTTTATCAGTGCTGTTCATGTATTATTGTCTTGCTACCCTGGGTTTTAGTTTATGTTCGAGAACTGTAGAGTCGTGTCTTAATAAATATTGCGTGGTTCTTGAACCAGGGTGCTGAACTTGAAGGGACACTTCCCGAATACGAGAGGGATAATGCTCAAAACAACTTAACAAAGGTAGTTGACGAGGGTAACCGCGCCTTCTTCCAGGTCATCATCAAGGGAACGGAGTACTACGATGGCCAGCTCAAGCGTTATGTGTCTTGCAGGATTCGCTGGTACAGCTTTATAGGGCTTAGGGCTTCAGGTTTTTTGGATTCGGGTTCATAGGGTTTAACTCAGGGTTCAGAGATTACCTGTAGTCAAAAATCGCACATGTTTTTCAGAAATTATGAAGAGAAACCAAAATCAGGAACCCTAAGCAGGTAGCTAGGTTGCACTACAGGTAGGATTTAGGGGTTTAGGGTTTGGGTCAAGGGTTTGGCGATTGGCTTCAGAGACCCGCAATCCCTTAGTAAGCGATCCCTTGTGAAGGATCCCTACAATAATCAAAAGAAGATTTTTGACTGATAATGTTGGAGCCTTAATCATCAGAATAGGGTTCCGCAGGGTCCCGAAATGTAGCTATTCCATGACTAGACCCCCCAACACTATCCCAGATATTAAGGCCCCATATTAAGTGCTGTGGGAGTCTCTGAAACCGTAAACCCGACACCTTAAACCTTATAAACTGTGGGTGATGAGGAGTGCATACAGAGAGCCGAAAGTTCTTCTTAATGCGGATCTTGTTCGGTGTTCTCAGTGTAACATCCAAGAACCTAAGTTTTAAGGGGTATACCTGGCCTATAAATAAGGGGTCACAACCCACCACTTCGTGGGGTTTGGGGCTACAGGAAGGTTTCCTGTGCCCGTTTGATCCCGCACACATTCAGTGCGACCGTGGATTTGAATTTAACAAATGCGTTCTGTCAGCTGGACTGCCTCTGTAAGGGGGGATCTCTGGACAGCAAGAAGGAGGATGACATGTTGTCAGTACTTGTAGTGACGGTGAAACTAAACACCCTAAAAATGCCTTAGGCTCATGAGCTTACAAAGAGTGCCTGCAGCCCCAACCCCTACAAAATGGCGGGTTCTGACCCCCTACATATTGGGCACAACCCTTAAACAGCAGGGTCTTTTCGATCCTCAGGTATACTCTAGAGCCTCATGGGTGCAACATTACAAGGTATCGGTATCAATCCTAGCTAAACCGTCACACACAAGATGCCTTTGGAGAAAGCGCTCGCCTGCACCCCTAAACCCCAAGACCTAACACTAAGCGTGGATAACATCCAGGGATGGAAGATTATGTATGGCATTGCCGTATACTCCTCAGTACAGCTCTCGATGTCGTCTTCCTTACAGACCACCCTGGGACCGTAAAACATCACAGTGCCAAAACCCCAACAGCAAAGGGTGGCACACGTAAACCACCCCAGTCGAGGTCGACTTCCCGATTACCGACGTGCTGCAGATGCCACCTGGCTAGATTCGTATGTTTTCGGGTTGAAGACAGCGGCTCTTTCAAAACCAGCGAAGAGCTCCTTGCTACAGTTATGGTCAGGTTTGAGGATCTTAGTATGACAATATACACCAAGGCCCTCAGAACCCTTTATATTACACCCTGAACCAATAGACCCTAAGAGCTGTGCATTACACCATGAAGCCAATTGCCTGTTGGAGCTGAGGTTGCATACTTCTCTTGTAGTCGACGGCGAGGGTCTCGCGACCTGAACCCACCAAGACCCACAGTTAAAAGGTCTGGCAAAACCCTAAACCCTGAAATCCTAAGCCTAAACCCTAAGCCCAGTTTGAATAGCAGAAACAGCAACTCCAAAACCCAGTAACTCAGGAATACCTAGACCCTAAAATCTAGTACTTCTTTTGTATTCAACTTTAAGGTAATTTTACCTTAAGTATAATAGCTTCTGCAAAATAGCTACTAAGCCCTAAACCGGGTGTTACGCAGTTTGTGGGAAGCCTTGCAAGCCGACAAGGATGGGTCGTGCCGGACGTCCACAGTTCGACACCGAAGCCCGTGCCGTCGTCATGGTCCATGAGCCACTTGGGTAGAAGATAAAGTTTTAGGGTTTACTTGAAGGCTCATGGGGCTTAGTAAGTAGGGGTTATAAGTGCCCTAAGCAGGGATATCCATGGTTATCCTAATCAGAACCTCACTTGTTGCAATTATATTTTACTGAGTCCCGTATGAGGCTTTCGTGGTCCATGGGCCACTTGGGTGTTGAACGAGGGGTAGCAAGGGTTCTGCTAGGGTCCTTTCAGGGTTCTAGCGGGCTGGGTTCTATCCAATGGAGACTGAATGTAAACCCTTAAAGCCCCCGAAACCCTAAGCACTTTAAGGCCGAAGTAGACACCAACGAGCCACTTGGGGGGGCTTCGGGTTTAACATTAGGAAATTCTGTGTAGGCGTCGTGGCATCTGGGTGACCTATCGCATTTTTGGTGGAAGTAGTGTTGTGCCCCAATCCCCAAACATCAACCCTCAAATTCGACGTAGACCCCCAACTACCCTCTAAACTCGTGATTAAGGACCATAAGGACTCTATTAAAGGGCACTTGGGGGGGGTTCCTGGTATTCCAAGTGTTTGGAGCTCGGTGTTCATTTAGTCAACTCTTAAGGTGTGTTGGTTGAGCCCAGCATCGTTTTGGTTTAGGGTCTAGGGGACCCTGTAGATGCAAAACCTTCAAAATAGTTGGTTTTGAGCGCTTTAAACTCTGAACCCTATAGACTCTAAACCCGAAACCTTAAAACAAATGAAACCTTAAAAAACACCAAACCCCAATAGGGTACAACCCTTAGAACAATCGGTTTTTGATTCCTGGATCCTCAGGGAGGGCTTAGCTCAAAAACCTGAGGCCTAAGTGGCGGCCTAAGCTTACTTTAAAGACGAAATGAACCCGAAAAAGGGTTTAAGGTTCATATACCATATAGGGTATAGGGCCATTTCTTTTAAGCGTCTTCTCGTCCTTAAAGGCAGAACTCCAGAACCCGGAGCCCTGAACTCAACCCGTGCGCACTGAGGCCCAAGAAGAACTTCTACCGTCGCTTCATCTACGAGCCTTTTCCGGCAGCTCGGTGCGTTCGCATTTCGGGATTTCCGGGGTTATGGGGTTTAGAGGTTTAGGAATTTAGGAAACCGGCAAAGCCAAAGATCGAGACTCTAAAAGGCTCTTGAAGGCTGTCTTAAACTTTAGTGTCTTTGTTGTGATGATGTCTGTTCTAGAGATCTCCAAGACATTTTGTTGATTAGTTACTTTCTGACGGGAGTAGATGAATCCTGCATCAGCTGTCGTTCAGGGCCCTAAACCCCTAAACCCTGCAACAGTGGTCGTCGAGGGCCAGATGAGTGATCTTGCTGGGCTTCGGTACCCACTGACTTGGATCTCCTTTTGCTTTCCTGTGATTTTAACTTGAGGGTTAGGGTTTAGTGGTTTAGAGATTTAGGGCATAAACCCCGAACCCGACAATATAGTAGGTGATGAGCCCTAATATTATACGGTATAACCCTTAAAGCAATAGGCTTGTGGTTCCCAAGCAAACCCTAGATCCTAAACCTAATGTGTAATGCCAGTTTTGAAACTGACCAAGAGCCCTGGGTTCAAGAGATGGCTTCCTCCGCTATGCAAGTACCTTGAAATACCCAAACCTCCTTGTTTGTCCTTTTGGGTAGGGTCCCTACAATATGTGTATTAAGGTTTCATAACAAGAACCTTCGAAGAAAAATGTTATCCCAAACCTAAACCCGAAGCCCTAAGCCCCTAAACCCAACAAAGGATTCTGGCATTTTCAGCTGGACCACCCCGCTCTTGATGCAGTTTTTCTGGCCCGAAAAGGCTAGCAGAGAAGCCAACCGCATAATATAGGAGTAGTAACCTACTATTTTGTAGAGTTTGGGGCTAAAGGGTATATTTAGCCATACTCTTCTTTAGGGTTCTTCATGTCCAGTACAGTATAATGAGCCCGACATGTAATCATTAAGGTCTCTATGTTATACAATACCTTCAAGAACAAAGCCGTAAACCCTAAACCCCAAGCCCCAAAACCCTTAGCTTTACAATGTGCCGCAAGGTTGAGTCCTCACTTCATGAGCAGCTGACGGACCACTTGAACGCGGAGATCGTGGCGAAGACGATCAGGAGATGCGGGGTGGTGGGGGGGGGAAGGGTGTTCTCATGGTGGCGCCTTACCCCCAGGGGTCCATTGGGCCGAACAATCAGGTATATGGGTTTGGGATAATTATGTAGATATGTAGGTAGATATGTAGGTACATATTTGGGAGAGTATATGATAATTAGGTACTTGGACACTTAGGCTTCAACCTATAATTGTGTAGGCTTCCATATTGCACTGTCCCAGAAAATCACTTAAAACCCCGGAGTGAAGCCTATTCCCGTGAGTTACATATAATAGGGATCAGTTTAGGGCTTCGGGTTTCGTGTTTAGGGCAGAATACAAACGGGGTCATACCTGCATGCAGTGCATGAATCGATGCTAACATGAACTTGTCGACAGTGAAAGGGGTCATTGCAGCGGTGGTTTGAAAGCCTTCACCAGGACCCTCCTTGTGCCCTGAAATAGGGGTATGTGGCCCCAAATAATGGGCATTTAGATTCTAATAGAGGGTAGATGGAAGGTCTAGGCAAGCAGGGGCACTTCGCCCCAGTGGTCCGTTGCCCCCGCTCTGGATCCCTGGCCCCCTAAACTCCAAACCAAACTCTTACGCACGATTCTAAAACGTTAAACCGTAAGCCCCTTATAGAAGCCCTGTACTTAGATAGCGAACAGGGGAACTTTAAACTTTGTGGCCGTATATATTAGCTCTATTTTAGAAAGTTTGGCTTAGGGTTTGGGGCTTTGGGCTTAGGGTTTTTTCCTACATTTCGGTTTTTGGGTTTAGGGTGAAGGGTTTGGGATTTATGGTTTAGGAGTTCAGGCTTTTGGATCCCAGGCACAACACCTGCAAAGCCTGAGGCTGCCTTAACCTACCAAAACCTACTTTTTTGTAGGGTTCCTATAATTTCCATATTAGGGTGTATAATAAGAACCTACAAAAAAGTAGAGTTTGGTAGATTAAGGTGTGCACCACATTTCTCAACCGTTTTTGTTCTGGTAATCGGTCTTTCTGCAGAGGACACGCGAGGAAGCCATCGACTACGTCACCTGGACACGCCCAACGAGGGTTTGGGGGTGTGGGACTTGCCCCAAGTATCCAAGGTATCCAATAATCAGACCCCCAATTAGGGTTTTGGGTTTTGGGTTTAGGGTTTAGGGTTTAGGGCGAACGTATGTTATCAGTGTTTCAACTTAGTTATCAGGCACCTGCTACCTGGGTTACCTAAAGGCTCCATATATAATACCATTATGGAATTAGGTCCCTAAAACCCTAATAAGGATGGTCTTTTGGGGCTTAATTCCATAATGGTACCATATATGGAGCCTCTGGGTTAGGGTTCTAGAAGTTTGCGCAAGGGGTTTTTGTGTGTGAAGTCGTCAGGTTGTGGGGCAGTCATGTGCTAAGCCTGAGGTCCTAGCTTTGCAGTAATATAGGTAGAGTCGTATGTGGGATCCTAATTGGGGTTATGGTACTTGAACCCTGAATTTGGGTAGAAGCCCTAAACAGGACCTATTTCTTCCGGCGTTTGACCGCCAACCCGGCATACTACGACCAGCAGGCAACATCTGCAGGACGATAGAGTCGGTGAAGAGAGTACAAAGTCAATGCCAGGGGTCGGATTTAAGGATATAGGATGTATATTTATAGCGATCCAAGAGGGTCCACAAACACTCCTATTATGGAATTAGGGTCCCAACACCATAGTAGGGATGGTCTTTTGGGACCTAATTCCATAATGGTAGTGTATATGGACCCTCTGGGGATTATAGGGTTTAGTATGTAGGGCTTAAGATTTCTGATTTTGGGGTTTAGGATGGAGAATGTGTAAAGCTTACGGTTCAGGCCTTCCGTTCAGGATATGTCATGCCTTGGGTGGTCTTGAGCTCAAAACATACCGTACACATCGTTTAACTGGTAGCCCGATCTCTCTGTCCGTTCCAACAGGACCCAAATGTAGAATCCTACAGCAGATTTCTACGGGCTCTAGAAGAGGTTTAGGGTTTACGGCTTGGAGTTGGAGGTTCAGGGTTTAGACAGCGAGGTTCTGATTCCCACAGTATGGTGGTGGATCTTTTCGAAGCATAATATTCCGAGAGGGCTACATGATCAGTACGTGTACACCAAAATCCCTATTGCAATCAGTCAGGCCCCTGTTTGAAATCGTTGGGACGGGCAGAAGAATACATCATGCCATAGTATAACATCATATAATTAGAACAATAGCATAGATTATGATAAGAATTGGGGGAAGTTGCCGGAAGAAACGCTTGAAGTATGACCACACTTGCCATGCTCTCACTTAGTAGGTGCTTCCAGGCGATACGGTACCTAAAGACTCTTTAAGGAAGGAACCCAGAGGGTCCAAGACCGAAATAGTAAGATTTTTAAGTCGCAAATTCAATCCTAGTGTACCGGGACTATATACCCTAAACAATGCATTAAGGATACCTTTACAACTCACAAGGTCTATTATTTTCATAAGGGGCTGGGTAGCTTTGGCAAAAAAATCGTTTACTTGGGGATGGCTGCAAGCTTGAAGTTGGAACTCCACCAAGCCACAGCATCCAGAGCCAGGCCTGTTCTGAGGCGTACGCCAGAAGCGTGAGAGATAGAACAATTGTCGGCCTTGTCATTGCGATTCAAGTCCGTTTTCGTTGGCTGGGCCAGAATGACGGAGCTTAGGCTTCAAGGCCCTACCGTTGATGATATAAATCCTGTATTACCCATAGTAAGGAATTTACCATAATTCCCAGAGTCTAGGGCCATTCAGGTAATGCAGGATATTTATCACCAACCGTAGTTCTCTAAATTCGGATAATTTTAGGGTCCCTTAAAGGGATCTGTAAGGGCTTCTATAAGGGTACTATAACTTAGTTAGGGTACATGGACCCTTAGGGTAACCTTAAGCAGAATCAGTGGCCAGTTGTTACGGCCAAAGTCGCGGAAAGGCGCTCTCAGGAGGTGGTCATCGTCAATTAAATATGTAGTACAACAATGGGCCCCAGAACCCCATTCTAATTATTGAGGCCCCTATATTTTGTAATCGTAGTGTCAGGAAGACCTACCCGTTACCCAAAGGGTCGCCAGCATCTACATATCAGAGAGTACGATTTTTTGGACTGTGTTCATAGTTTGGCTAAGTAAATTAAAGAAGAGGGACTTAGGACTGTGTGGGTTCTGAGTTCTGAGACGCAGGGTCCAGGCAAAACTGTTTCCTGTCAGTTCGTGCAATGCTTTAACATGTAAACCCCTAAGTACACCCGAAGCCTCTAAACCCCATAACACAAAACCCAGCAACTTTCAAACCCTTATTTCCGAAGGGACAACGCCCGCGACAACAAGCAACCAATACAAACTTGGGAAGCAGTTCTCAACCCTCGCAGAACTTTGCTTCAAGGCTCCAAACTTAATAACCCCATGCGAAAGCGCGACTTCTGCAGGCCAAAAGAGCAGCTCAACCTTAGGATCCCCGGTTTTGCAGTATGATGCTGCCTATCCCAGAACACCCTGATTGTGACATCCCTATGTGAGTTAGGTTGGACTACTCCTCAGGAGTGTACAAACCTTAACCCTAACCCAAACCCTAAACCCTACCTTAAAACTACCATCACCTACTGTTTTCGTAGGTCCTTATCGCAGACCTTATAGGGCCTACAAAAAAGTCGGTTATGGTCGTTCCAAGTGAACCCTATGTATGGTGTACAAACCCTGAACCTTTAGGGTTGCTTTGCCCGGTTTTGTGACAGGCTGCCTTGCTGGAAACCCCCGACTTCGAGAAGCAAAAGGCGGTCTGCTTTGTTTTACGTGGAGGGGCAGGGGACTTAGTAAGTCGTTTACAAGTAGCGTTATAATTAGGATAACTCCACTTTGGGTACTTATACCTCTACTTATAACCTACTTACTAAGTCCCCTGCCCCTTCAAGTAGTCCATGGACTACTTGAGTAGCTTCAGTGGTCTGCTTTTGGGTTTGGTGTGAGTTTGGGGTTGGTTTCTGTTATGGGACCCTAAGGGTCCAAGTACCTAATAATCATATACTCTCCAAAACAGTACCCTACAATACTACTATCATAAACCCGAGTACCCGATTATTGGGTCCTTTGGACCCTTGGGGTTCACTCCCAAACCCTCTAAACCCCTGAATCCGTTGACTCAGAGATCCCAATATCCCTTAAGTAAGGAATAGACCTTATAGGGGCCCTAATANTGGGGTTCACTCCCAAACCCTCTAAACCCCTGAATCCGTTGACTCAGAGATCCCAATATCCCTTAAGTAAGGAATAGACCTTATAGGGGCCCTAATATTATGCTTTAAGGTATATTCCTGAAGTTTAGTTTTTAGGGTTGTCTTGGGCTCACTTTGTCTTGTGCTGATGCATTCAGTCAGGCTAAGGTCCTTAGGGTTTTTGGGGTGTACCGGGGCTTAGGGCTTCGGGCTTAGGACTTAGGGTTTAGGGTTTAGGGTTTGGGGTTTAGGGTTTAGGGTTTGGGGTTTAGGGTTTGGGGTTTAGGGTTTAGGGTTTGGGGTTTAGGGTTTAGGGTTTAGGGTTTGGGGTTTAGGGTTTAGGGTTTGGGGTTTAGGGCTTAGGACTTAGTTGCATAGGGCCCTGGGACTTGGGGTTCAAAGCTGGAGGTGGTGATCATGTAGATTATGTTGATATGTGGTTCTACTGTTGATGGACAAAATCCTGCATGACCCTAAGGACCCTAAACTATGGGAATTATGGTATATTCCTTATGATGGGTAATGCAGGATTCTGTCCATCAACAGTATTGTAGGGCTTCGACCCTCGACCTTTCTCTCAAAGGACTTGCGTTTTGAAGGACTGACTGACAGAATGAAATCATAGGCGGGGTCCTTGTGGACTGTAGTAGGGCACAGGGACCTTTTGTAGGGTTTCTGGGTTCAGCGGTCTGAGGGTTATGGAGTCTAAGTTAGGCATAAAGGTGTATCGAGATCTTAAGGCTCCAGGGCCTACCGGGTCGACTCTTTACGGTTTGCAAGCTTTATAGGGTTTCATGGTCGGCTTTGTTCAACACATTGGATCCGTTTGCAGGATATGCTGGCGAACTACATCGAGCGATTGATGAACAAGTGCTTGGACGAGCTGATTCGATCAGGCGGGGCACAAAGGTAGGAGGATGCATTGAGCCAGACATTATCCGGGCACTTTTGCACCTAAGGGTGCCTGCTGTGAATGGTAATGCACGTGGCCTCTGTATCAAAACCAAAACTTTAACGATCGCACGCTCGAAACCTAAAACCAAACCCAAAACCATACATCCAACTCCGCACCCGAACTCCCGGGCCGTGGGAACGCTGTGAGGCGAGACAAGAGCAGGCTCTCAACAAAGAAGCAACACAACAACCATATGCCTGAAGCAGCTCCTGAATCCTCATGGAACCCTTGTGGAACCCCACAAAACTTGCAAAATCCCGATTGACAGAAAATCCCTTTCGAACCCGCAAAAAACACCCAAGAAGAACTCCGAAGTGCAAGGCTGCATCGAGCTTCGGGAGGCCCAGGTCTCACCAGGAGGCCTGTCGGGAAGGTCCTGTAAGGGTGTGCGATGGGGTTTTCTACGGGGTCAGAGGGTTTTATAGTAGAAGCGAGAAAGTTGGAACATCATTAGCCTCATGCCCTTAAGGTAAAGTATAGGGAATCCTAGCACTAATTCTCCTTAACTCCATGTTCCAACTTTCTGGGATCCACTGTAGGAGTGATTCAGAAATCATGCCTGTGTGTTCCTTATACATGCTATACTAGGGCATTTTCACAACCCAGAACCTCAGCTATGTATCGCTAGGCTAGCTATCCCAAATCACCAAAACAAACCTCTGAATTGGGGTTGCAAGCCCCTAAGCCCTAAACCCTAAACCGTGGTTCTGGAGATCTTCAAAAGAAACCTAAACCATAAGCCTGATCCCAGGGCGCCCTTAAGGTTTGTTGATTGTGTTGTATGGGGTTCTTTGTGAGGTTCCTTACGGGGGGGGCTCTGAAGGATTGCTATAAGGGTTCCAGTTACCTAAATAGTAGGTTACTAACCATATAACATAAAGCCAAGTACCCCATTATTTAGGTAAATGGGGCCCTAGGGTTACTATAAGGGTTCCCTTAAAGGTTTTACTGGGCATGAAGGGTTTGGGGTTTAGGTCCAGGTTGTTATTGTCATAGGGACCCTTAGGGGGCTAGGGGGAGGGGGGGTAGGGGGCCTTAAGGCTAATAATAAGGACCTAATAAGGCCTATTTAAGGAAGTATAGTCCCCTACCCCCCTCCCCCTACCCCCCTAAGGGTCCGAATGATATTGTTTAGGATCACAGTAGCACTTCTTTGATTCACTGGCATGGCGGATCCGTGGTGCGACCTTTGCGGATTGCAGGACTCATGCGCATGAGCACAAAGACTTAGTAATGCTTGGGTTTGAGGCTTTTGGGCTGAATGAGGCTTTGATAGGGCCTGGGGAGTGCTCAAGAGGTGGTATCTTAGACATATCGTGTTTCGGAGGTTATACAGAGAGTGTTACGAAGACTTCGGTTAAGATCGCCGTTGAGTGATTTTGGGGAGGGGAGCAGCAAGGCCCATTCCATCTCGGAGTTTCTGAAGCTAGGAGTATGTACTTTTGGTTTTTGTTTGTATGTGTGTGTGTGTCTGTGTGTTGTCATGTTGTTCCAACAACATGAGACACACAGTACAGTGCTGCATCACCTGTTCGAGAGCATGTGCGAGTTTGCGAATGCTCCTCTTGATGCTTTATCGTGTTGGTGCTTCGCAGATGGTCGTTTCAGCAATTGTGTAATTTTCATAACCCCCCACATGCATGTGTGTGTGTGTGCGCGCATGCGCGTGAGTTTGATTATCTGTGTACTTGTTCGTTTCATTAAATACTACAGGTTGCACGTCCCCTCAACGGCTGAAGGGAAACCCTAAGCCCTATGAACCCTAAACCCGAAGCCCCAAACTCGAAACCTCTAGTCTCTAAACGTTTAAAAGTGCTGAAGGGGTCGCTTCGGCGGCCGTTGAGCCCACGAAGCTCGGGCGCATCGCCTCCTTGTGCGCTTGGGGGCGGGGGTTTGTACGTAGAGTTTCGTGTTACTGAGGTTTAAGGGTTTCCGAGTTGTACCATGAATCTGTATGAGGTTTTCGCGCCACCCTCAAGAAGCAATCTAGCATGGTGTCGGGGTTGTAGGGTCTGATTGGTGTTTCTGCAGAATAGCATTCGGGTCTGATGGTATGGACAAAAAGCATAAGGATGCCGCGAGCATTTTCTGTGGAATAGAATTCGGGTCTGATATTATGGGCAAAAAGCATAATGATGCCGCGATCAAGCTCCACGTGCATGCAAGGGTTCTTTCAATCCGAAATATTTACAGCATCGCCATGTCACGTAATATTTTGGGGTAGTCTGTTTTCGGTTTCTTTCCTGATTCCTGTGTTTCGTCGTTTGTTGTGGGGCTTGAGATTTAGGTGCTTTGGAGGTGACAGGTGAGGTTGCAGAGACTCAACATGTCTAATGTCTTCATGGAGGTTTTGCGATGTGCCTGTCACCCAGCTGACACACATGGACGAATCGAGGGGTCGGAACTCCGAAGTCATTCAGCCAGGTCCTCCCGACTTCCCGGTAAAAGGACCGAAATATCCAGAAGCCGGCCACAAATTTCTAGGTAGCGTTAGAGGATCAGAGGCCTGACAGACGCAAACTCGGCAGGTACTACCTCAGCCATCGCACCGTGGCGCAGCACGATGCCCAGCGCTTCCTCGGGTTGGGCTGGCCGGGGAGTTCAAGAGTACATGATTGTCTGAACCTGCGTACCTTGAATGGTTTCCTCTGCATCGACTTCGAGGGTAAATACTGCTTCATGGGTTCATAGGTAATTCGCAAGAACTTGGACTCTCACGGCCTCACGGCAGTGTTGGGAAAGCCTTCGAAAAGACCACCCCGACATCACCTGGCTGCTGTTCAGTGTCCTCGCTGGGCTGGTCGTACCGCTTCGAATAATCCCTAAACCCAAACTAAAACCTTGCCTTAAACCCTAAACCGGAAAACATTAACTGTACCCTGTAAGCCCTTCTAAGCCCTCACGAAAGCCCTGTTTGAACAAGCCAAACTAAACACCAAGTTCCGAACCCCCTGTTTCAATTCTGAAAGCATCCTTCAAACCCCTCTAGGAGTTTTGCGAAAATTAGGGGTACCTTATTTGGGGTCCTTGCAATAGGGATCCTACTATTTAGGGTACTATACTAGGGTCCCCTATTTTCGGAATCTCCCATCTACCTTCAACCCCCAAGTTCCAATCATTCAAGCGCCCTTTTTCAACCCAAGGTTCCGGCAAACCCCCTTACGGATCGGATCCCTTTAGAGCCTTCTACGACCCTTCGAAAGGATCCCCTTAAAGAATCCAAGTAAGGGTCACCATCCAAAACCCTGTAACAAAAAACAACTATGAAACCCGAAAATACGGTTGATGATATAAATCCTGCGCTGCCTTAAATGACCCTAGACCATGGGAGTTATGGTATATTCCTTACTATGGGTAGTGCAGGATTTATATCATCAACCGTATGATGAACCCTTTCAAGGATACCAAAAGGAAGCAGAGTACGGAAGGCAACCTTTTGCCCAAGGTTCCAGCGTACTTTAGCACGAGAAGGGCTCGGCTTTGTGGAGATCATGAGGGTGCTCTGCGAATGCCGCAACCTTACTTCCGTAGGGCCGGAATAAACCCCAAAAGGGTTTAAGGTTCTTAGGGTTTAGGGTTTTCACGTTCATATACCATGTCGGGATTTGCAGTACAAGGACACAGGGCCCTTACTTTTAGGGCTCATTTGGTCCTCAAGGTTTGGTTCCCCTCTAGTGCCATGTAACAGAGCGCATATGGTCCTCAGCTACGGGTTTGGGGTTTTGGAGTTTTGGGTTTTGTCTGTGCATTTCCGAATGCCGCGGCCTTTGCGGTTTTGGGTTTGGGGGGTTGTTTTTTTAGGGTCTTAGGGTGGTCACGGTCTTGTAATAGTCTTAGTTTGCATTTAGGCTACATGAGAGTTTAGGATTTCGCTTTTTTGGTTAGCAAAACAAATCCTAAACCCTAAGCCCACCTCGCGCCCGAACTACCCGCGAATGTACATTAAATAGGCACTATAATAGGGCCATAGTCATAAGTGCACCATTACAGAGCACTTGGTCTAAGGTGGGTCCAGGCAGGCCGCACTTTAAGGATCAAATAATCCTTGAAACGTAAACCCTGCCTTGTAAGCTCCAAACTCTACACGTACATCCTAAACTCTATAAAGCCTAAACCCTACACTCTTCACCCACATCCTAAAGCATAGGAACCCTGAACCCTGAATCCTAAACCATAAACTCTAAACCCACATCCTAATGCTTATACACCCTAAAGCCTAAATCCTAAATCCTCAACTCTAAACCTACATCCTACAGCTTTTGAACCCTAAATCCTAAGCGGTACGCTCTAGACCTACAAGCTACAGAAAACTTCTAAACCTGCATCCTAGAGCAGGTAAGACTTGAATCCCAAGCCCTAAACTCTAAACCTAATTACATCCTAAAGCTCATAAACCCTACCCTGAGGCTCCTGGACCCTCGTAGTGACATCCCAAACCTTAGCCCCCAAAACCCGAACCCTCCCCCAGAAAGCCCATGACCCCTTTCGAAACCTTAGGTAAAACCCTACTAAACTCTATACCCTACAGAACCCTACTAAACCCTTAACCCGAATCCTAAACCCTTAAACCCTTGATAGATCCCTCTAAAGGAACCCTCATGGATCCCTTAAAGGATTCAATTTATTAAAGGGTAAACCCTACATCTGAATCCCTAACTCGGTCGTCCAAGGCCCCGAGTACGACGAACTGCCCGTTCGACACAACGAGGACTGCGCTGGACGCGAACCTCACCCTATTGGTCCGGAATCCCTACAAATCTAAGGACTCATGTACTAAGGCTTTTGGGCCCAAAGACCATACTACATAAGGCTTTTTTGGGGCTATTTTGATGCCCAGCGAATGAAGGTTTAGGATTTAGGGGTTTAGGGGTTTAGGGTTAAGAGTTTAGGGATTAGGGGTTTCGGGTGTATGTAGGGGTTTAGGGTTCAGGGTTCAGGGTTTTTGTTCCTTTCAAAAGGATTCCAAGTTCTGGAGGGGTTTGGGGTTTAGAGTTAGGAGGTTTTTTCGGATCATAGTGTGTTTAAGGGTACCGTAAGGGAGGCACCTGAACCCTTAACCTAAGGGTCCAATGGAGTACTTTGGTTTAGGAGCGTCGTTTTGTAGGTTAGTATTCAGGAGAGTTTATGATTATTAGGTACTTGAGCCCTTCGGGTAAAGAGCCGTTCGCGGGGCCTCTCAGACTTGTACACCTTATGGCATTCTTAAAGCCTTCAGCTCTAAACTCACTCTTATGAAACCCTCCCCCCCTTGATGGCACCATGTATAGTACCGCTCCTTAGGGTTCCTTAGAGTAACTATGCCACAACCCAGAGGGTCCATATATACTACCATTATGGAATTAGGTCCCAAAAGACCATCCCCAATATGGTTTTTTGGGACCTAATTCCATGATAGTAGTGTATATGGACCCTCTGGGCAAGATAGCACCAAGCCTCATTTTACTTCTTACGGTATACTAAAGCACATAATGCACCTTATAGTACGTAGCCCTTCCAGGCCCCTTGAGAGGAACCCTTCTACAGGCACCTTATAGCAACCCAGGAGCCCGATTCTACTTCTTGAGGCCCCGTATACCTTTTAAAGAAGCCCGATTCTGCATCCTAAGGCCCCATATACCAAAGCTACGAAATATATACCTTGTAGTCACCCATGTAGGCCCTTTTGAAAGGAACCCTTTGAAAGGAACCCCTATTCTAATTAGTAAGGCGCCTATATAAATCGGCGAGGATAAGCTGAACGCAGAGTTCGCAGAGCACTGCCCTTTGGAGGCCTCTGCCTTCTTGGGCACTGGGCCAAGGGTCCTACGTATTTGATATAGGGGCCGAAATAATTACCAATCATAAATCTTAGGGGTTCCGTATCATAACTATGGTGCAGTGGGCCCCAAAACCCAATTCTAATTATTAAGGCCCCTATATGATATAGTCGGAAGTAGGCGGCTTTATGGGTCTTATAAGAGTTAGGGTCTAGGGTACCTTGAAGGTAGGGTAAGGTTTCTAGAGCAGGAATTCTATTTCGGTTTCGGTTAGGACATTTTGGGAGCCCTAAACCCTAAACCCCTAAACCCTTTATAAACCCTAAACCCCTAAACTCTAAACCCCTAAACCCCTAAACCCTAAACCCCTAAACCCTAAACCATCTCTCAACCATAAATCCCCCCATGTTCTGCCTCGTCGCTTCACAAAGATTGCCTGGGGATCCAAAATAAA
Organism: Symbiodinium sp. clade A Y106; assembly: GCA_003297005.1. Taxonomy (NCBI): domain Eukaryota; class Dinophyceae; order Suessiales; family Symbiodiniaceae; genus Symbiodinium; species Symbiodinium sp. clade A. The sequence continues at coordinate 18,624 of BGNK01005708.1, forward strand.
AGCCCAATGTTTTGAGGATCCTTTTAGGGCTCCTTTAAGGGTTTCTTGAAAGGGTTTCTGGAGGTTTAGGGTTTAGGGGTTTCTCGAGGTTTTAGGGTTTACCAGGACCCCCCAATGGCCCTTTAATGGAGCCTTTGTGGTCCTTAATAGTGGGTATTTGGGGTATAATAGAGGGTAGTTGGGGGGTCTAGGTACCGGCTATAGTGGATAGTGAAGGGTCACAACAGAGTTGGAAGGCAGTTCAGCAGCTGTGGTGAAACCATGGTATGCAAGAGTATGCTTGGCCATACCTAGACCCCCAAAAGTAGGTAAAATAATGGCCCAAAGCCTATAAAAGGCTATTATTCTACATACTTTGGGGGTCCAGGTAGCTCAGAGTCACACAACCCTATCAAAATCAAATCCCACGGACTGAAACCATCAGGCGTAAACCGAAGACACCTGAACCGGTGCAACCCAAGCCCGTACAAGAACGCTTCAAGATTAGAGCTTTCTTCAAAAACGAATTCCGTGTAAGAAACTCATGTCAACCTTCAACCGTGAACCCTTAAACCCTGAACCCCTCAACCATGCAGCATCCTAAACCCTAAACCCCTAAACCCATAAACCCTAAACCCTAAGCGCTAAGCCCTAAGCCCCTCAACCTTACAGCATCCTGAACCCCCTAAAGCCCTGAGGTGGACCTCGCGATCCAAGCCTACGACTCGCCGCATACGAAAGCCTTCCTGCTGCTGCAGGTCGGGCTCACAGTTCGGTGCACGGTTTAGGGTTTAGGATGCTGTAAGGTTTAGGGCTAAGTGATTGGTTAATGATGAGGGGTTTAGGGATTGGCACTGACAGAGGGTTCAGGGAGCCTAAACCTCTAAACCCTCAACATTGGCCGAGGTTTCAGGTAATAACTCGTGTTACTTACTTACTGTGGTTGCGTTAACTTCGGCTCCTGTCCACGATGATGCTTGCGGTAGATCCCTCATTTCATGAGCCCTTTCCTGAAGGGCCCTACGGGTTCGTCAATCAGGGGTCTGCATTACTTCTAGTGCGGCCGGGCAGTCTGCCATTATCCAAAGCATCACTAGATTTACTAGATTGCTATTTTCGATTCGTTACCTCGTGCTGCCACCTGTGCTTGTTGCTGATACGGTGAATTTTTTAATCAGTGGAGGGCGGCCAGACCGCCGAGGCCACGGAGGTAGTATAAACGTTCTGTTTAAATGTACCGCACGTTTAAAAAGCCACAGGTTCACCATTAAGATAGACTTGCTGGCCCGACGGCCACAGAGGTAATTAGTACTGCTGATGGACAAAATCCTGCATGACCCTAAGGACCCTAAACTATGGGAATTACGGTATATTCCTTATAATGGGTAATGCAGGATTTTGTCCATCAACAGTATGAAATAGATGTTTGTATGTTTGTTTTTTGGGGCTTTGGGCCTAGTCTTGTGCAGAACTCACAGGGGCAACGATACAGAAAGGGATTCTGGTTTGCCGTTCTGGAGGCCGCGAGCGGGCCAATGCACTATAAGGGTTTAGGGTTTAGGGTTTTAGGGTTTAGGGTTTAGGGGTTGGGGGGCTTTTCATCCGAACTATAGTGGGTGGGGAGGCTATCGTATACTACCCCTTCGAAAACTTGCTGGGACTGCTTTGTTTATAAGGGGGTGTATATTAGAAACGTATGGATCTGGCAGCCGCAGAAGACCAGAGTTTGGAGCTGTGGGCCGAATCCCTGAAGGCCTTAGTACCCAGAGGGTCCATATACACTACCTATGGAATTAGGCCCCCAAAAAACCATCCCTATTTTGGTTTTGGGGACCTAATTCCATAATGGTAGTGTATGCGGGACCCTCTGGGGTAGCTGAGTGGATACACTTTAAACTTTTTGGGGTAATACTACCCACTGTAAAACTAAAAGTGTAGACTTTTTGGGGGCTTATGAACTCAGCAACTAAGAGGCTGAATCCGCTATAAATTGGTAGAACATGGCCCAAAACCCTGTTCCAATGAGGCCTCTTTAGCAGTCATTGGGGTGTACGGCTTGGGTGAGAGTGTAAAGTATGTTTGGAAATCATAGCAAGCTGCTTGGAGGGTCGGGGGACTTGGTAAGTAGGTAATGCGTAGACTTCTAAGTGCCCTATGTGAGATCCTAATTGGGTTAATGGTACTCAAAACTCTGTCCAACAACTACTTACTAAGTCCCCCGGTTCACACGACCCTTGACCAGACGAAGTACAAAAGCAGCACCGTTTCAGGCAGGTTCCTTTTCAGGGTTCCTTGAAGGATTCTCTAAGCGTTCTGTACGAGCGCAAGATGCTTGAGCAGAAGGCGAAAATCTGCAGGTCGTTAACTGTAGCTCTTCTCTGGGGTATACGGTAGACACGGTAGACTTTATACCCTGAACGCAAAACCTCAAAAAACACAATATACACCATGGACCGCTATTCCCTTAAATCTTTAACCCAAATCCCGAAGCCCGACACCACCAGGCCCACATGTGGGGAATTGCTCTGCCAATCAACGACTACAAGACAGACCTGAAGCGGCGGCCTCAAGTAAATCTGCCTCTGAGGCTCAAGCATTCATCGAAGGGTTAATAATTAATAAGGGTTACTGTAATGGTTTTAGGTTCAGGCTTGGTTGGGTGGGCGCATAGTGGCCACATAATATTTAAAGCCAGGGTTCCATATTGTGACCATACTATAGCACACCCCCCAAAGCCTTATCGTAGTTTTCCCATCGCCTGATATCGTTTGGTATATTGGTTGAAATCTTTAAGCCCTGGACCCTAGATGTCAGAAGTGTATATATCCGTTCAAAGTTCAAGTTTCCTTGGTTCTGGTCTTCCCAACCCTCACCCCTGACTATACGCCCCAGAATACCCCTTATAGTAACCCTTGTAGCACCCTTTAAGGAGCCCTTTCAAGGATCCCTAAACCCTAAACTCTAAAAACGCAAATCTCCTTGGCCCTCGAAGCTCGAAAATAATGTCGGTGTAGGGTTTAGGGTTTAGGGTTTAGGGACGGGTCGGATTAACGGTCGATGCCTTTTCGGGCTTAGGGCCGTTTTTTTCCGTTTATGGGGCTTATGGGTTGAATCCAGGTTTGCAGGGTTTACGTACTTAGGCCCTAAAGGACCTACCTTTTTACGGACTTTTTTGTGGAAATCATAGTGAGGAATCCTAAAAAGGTAGGTTCTTTAGGGTCCGGGTAAGGTTTGTAGGGCTTGAGGTTCAGACTTACTGCTGATGGACAAAATCCTGCATGACCTTAAGGACTCTCAACTATGGGAATGATGGTATATTCCTTATAATGGGCAATGCAGGATTTTGTCCATCAACAGTAGGACTCTTCGGCTGTAGCGGATCGGGCTGAGGTTGCCTTTCTCTCTGAACCCTGTACCCCCAAAGTATACTGTCCTGACTCCCCATTGAACCTTTTAAGGGTTCCTTCAAAGGGATCTATAAGGGTTTAGGGCTTATCCTGATAGAATACGTACGGTCCTTGAGCCCGTCAGCCTGCAGTTGTGATTCCTTACCCTAAAGCTCCGAAAGGGGTCATGGGCTTTCGGGCTTATGTAAACCTGAAAGCGTACCCTAAGGCTAGGGTATCTTTAAGGGTCCTTTAAAGGGATCTATAAGGGTTTAGGGTTTATATAGGGTTNTTTCGGGCTTATGTAAACCTGAAAGCGTACCCTAAGGCTAGGGTATCTTTAAGGGTCCTTTAAAGGGATCTATAAGGGTTTAGGGTTTATATAGGGTTTAGGGTATATATATATATATAGAGGGTTTAGGGGTTTAGGGTTTACCCTAAGGCTCCGAAAGGGGTCATGGGCTTTCTGGGGGAGGGTTCGGGCTTTGGGGGCTAAGGTTTGGAATCTCACTACGAGGGTCCTGGAGCCTTAGGGTAGGGGTAATTGGCTTAGATTTCTGGGTCTAGGGCTGTGGGTTTACGGGATTTGGGGGCCCGCTTGGGGGGGTAAGGCTTGCGGTTGACGTATCTTAGGGAACATAAGCCGAAGCATTTTATAGGTATATCCCTACCTTATGGCTTCATTATAAGGGGATGTATATGGGACATCCCTATCCCTATTTTTGCTTATGTGCTTTTTGGGGGCCCTAGTATCAAAGCATTGAACCCTGATTGCAAGGAGCGTGCTGGACCGCTCCATCCCTCTTATCCAAGCGATGGTGGACATAGCCGCAGAGGAGGCACCAAACTGGATGTCCCTTAGGAGTCACTGTTCTTCATATGATCATAGCACTATATTAAGTTACCAGAGCCCTTGACCATGTTGGGTAATATTCCCCAATCAGTCACTGCACCCCCATTTCGCCCGGCATATCACCACTACTTCCCCATTACCAGTACCAGTGTAGGAATAACCAGCTACAAAATCCATGGCAGAGATTTCCCTACTCCCCTACACCTCACCGAACCATCACCCTGACTTCCCCATTATCATCCATTATGTCAACCAACATAGGACTAATCCATAACGCCATCGTCTCAGTCTTGCCCGTATCCCCAAAGGCGGTATCATCATCCCAGCACGGGCAAGGGGCTCCTTATTGAATGCCTTGCATCTGGTTTGGTGAAAGCTCGCCTCACCCCACCCAGAATCGCCGGAGAGCAGCCCCTCTGGAAACATGCCATGAATCCATGCTAGAACATCCTGTCCTGATGTACGGAATGCGGCCTGGCTGTTGCCGGGGGTGTTCCAAACTCGTAAATCTGGCTCAGTCCAGAGCCACTCAGCAGATGGTATACTACAGGGGCCTTAACAATTATCTATGCTATTTTGGGGGTGCCTTATTATTACTATATTATAATGGGCCCCAGAACCCTATTCTAATTATAGAGAAATATGTTTATAAATTGGCAATCAGTAACCTTATGCTGGGCTTCTATAATGGGCTTGAATGCAGCCGAGTCGATTCTTCACAGGGTAGGCATCCACCTTCATTGCACCAGGAAGATACAGCTTGACTGCTCTTCATGTGCCATGTATATTCTCGCAAAAAAAACACGGTATTTCTCACGTACCAGCTTCTGTATCAAACTAGATATGCCACCTGCTGACGAAGCAACACATACCATTCTTGCAGGGAGATTCGGCATCATTTCGTACTTAGTTATTCGTGTAATTGCCTGCATTACACAAGTAAAATACATCTTGAACGCTCTTCATGCGGCATGTATGTTCTCTCAAAGAAACCACGGTATATCTTCCGTACCAGCTTTTATATCAAATTAGATATGCCACCTGCTGATGAAGCAACCCTTAGCAGTCTTGCAGGGAGATCGCGCATAATTTCGTATTTACGCACCCTTGTAATTGCATTTCGGTATGTCTATAGGTTCTAGATGGTTCTACTTGAGGAATACCGCCGTTCAGTATTATATATGTTCTCAAAATTATGACAGTGCCTCGGTGATTGCTCCCTGTGGTTGACTTCTCAATTACAACACAAGATCGATTAGTTTACAGCGTTGTCATAGTTCTGAAATCTGGTAAGACTTGAAACAGATTACGAGGTGACATGATATGTTGATGAGGCAGCCATGCGTTTCATAAGTGAGTAGTGCCCTCTCCATTGCGATCGGCAGCGTGCTCAATGCAGTACAGCAATTGTGTTCTAAACTTGAGTTGAATGTTTAGTTTCTACGATAAGCTACAATGATAGAAGGGGAAATGACTTAAACCGACAGTGTTATATATATATATACATATGAATATTGATTGTTATGTGTACAACTTTGAAGCTTCAAAAGTTTAATGCGCAAGGTTTCAGAGCAAACAGACAGTTGAAACATTCGGTTACAGTTCCAATTTCAAACTCATTGCATATTGTATTGTATTCAATCCATTGAGAACAGGAAAGACTATAATCCTAGACGCAAAAAGCAAGAAGATAAGCCGTCAGAAATTAATCCAATGAGCGATGAGGTAAAGGATATCGGCAGTAAGCAACCAGAACAAACCAGTGAAAACACTTCGTTCGTTAAACTGTATCGGAGAATGCGCTCATGAGTCTACTGTAAGCATTTCAGAGGAGCCTTAAACCCTAAACCCTATTAGGGTTTAGGGTTTAGGGTGAGTGATTGTGGCAACAGCCTTTAACCCAAAATCTGGCAAAATCGATGAGGGAACCTTTGCGCTCATTTTGGGTAAACGTACCACTTTAGGGGATTGTGGAGAAAGTGATGGGTCATTCCGGTAATGGGGAGGGAAGCAGCAGTGATACGGTTGATGATATAAATCCTGCATTACCTGAATGACCCCTAGACTATGGGAATTGTGGTATTCCTTATTATGGGTTGTTCAGGGTTTATATCATCAACCGTATTTGGGGGGTTTGCAGTATGGAGTGTTGGAATAATTCTGAAATATGGATGATGTAATCGGCTCTTCCTATATTGGTATTGACAATGGGGAAGTAGTGGTGATATGTTGGGCGAGATGTAGCAGAATAATCCTATAATGGGCTGACTGGTGATATCATTACCCATTTGGGCAAGGGTTCTGCTTACTCATTAACAGTTGGGGCATGTAGAATTTAGGAGTCTTACATCCACGGTTCGATGTAGCGTCAAGTGTTAAGTTTAATTTTTGGGTGATTGGTTTTTGACTCTGCTGCCTCTGTCTCGACCTTTGCACCGCAGAGCTAAGGACAGATGAGCCCGACCCGAAGACCCCAAGCCCATGCACCCAAAACCCTGAACTCCAACCCATGCTCTAAAAAGCTCTAACCATGTGCGGCTACAGTAAGTTTCCTCCAAGAGACCAGCTAGCTACATCAGCGGCATGGTAGGTTCCTGGGTTCTGGATACTTTAGCGTGCTAGCAGGTTCAAGAGGCAGTAACCCGCTATCTAGCTGTGCTCCTGGGTCTACTGGGAGGACCTCATAGGCAAGCTTGCTTTAGAGCATTTGCCATCGCCAGGCACAGCTTCGTTCAACGCTGAATTTGATCCTCCTACTTCAATGCCTCCACCAGGCACCTTAGGGTGATGCCGGATCTAAGTATTAGCATCGAAGACACCAGTTTCCGAGTCTAGCGGGTATGGTTCGGGGGTATGAATCTAGCCAACGGACACGATTTCGACACGTTCCTCCAGGCTTTCATGTTGTTGGTTTCAGTGTGGCCTTCAGGCTTTAAGCCTCATGGGTTTGTTGCCCCTAAACCTAAACTCCAAACCCCCAAACAAATGGGAGTTTCCGACATGAGGGGTACCTTATTTTGGTGTCCTGTTTTCAGGATACTACTATTTAGGGTACTATATTGGGGTCCCCTATTCTTGGACATCCCCAAATTGCTTCTGATGCTTGAGACTATTGGGGCCTAAAGTAAAGGCTCCGAGCTCACGTCAATTTGGTTTAGGGTTGACAGCCATTGAGATCATCCGTGCTGGAGTGTGAATAAGAAGTCGTGGTTGTCTTATGTCCCCCTGCGTAGTTTACTGTATCATGCTGTTCAAAATATCCAGACCTTCCAAAATTCCCTAGATAATGAATACACCTTAAATCATATTGTCTATCTTACAACGATTTAAGATTCAAGCTGTATTCCTTAATCCAGGGATATTGGAAGGTCTGGGTAGTCATGCAGGCCCCAATATCAGGTTCTCATTATACTTAATGCATCTCAAGACCCTATTTATTCTGACGATCAAAGCCCCTATATCGGGTACTGCCCCCACTCAGTAACACTTGCAGAATATTCATAATACAGATATACTAGGGCCTTAATAGCAGCCCTATTCTAGATAGACTGTTACTGTATGAGGGCAGTACCCAACGTGAACTGTTATGTATACGTCCTAAACCCTAAACCCTGTCCAGGGGACTTAGTAAGTAGGTTTAAGTACCCTAAATGGAGTTACCCCAATTATAACCCTACTTAAAACCGACTTACTAAGTCCGCTGGGCCTCCAAGTAAACCGTCGATGAAAGGCTCACCAGCCATGGCGTACGTCTCTCGCAACCCTGCCACACCTGCCGCTGCCTCGTCTCGCGAGGTTCAGGGTTGAGGGTTGGCTACACTTTGCGCATCCCTCTGGACGAGTTTAGAGTACATTTTGGCCTTAAGATGCCCATGGAGGAGGATGTGGAGTACAAGACTTCGCTGTTAAATTCACATAGCCCAACAGGTGTACACGCCATTGTGTTACAGGCTCCCCAAAACACTTGCAGAAGTGTTCCAAGCCATTGCTTTTCAAACCGAGCCTAAGCATCACCCTGCAGCACATCTACGTCCCCGCTGTACCCGCGTATATGAGGGTGTCTACTTAACACAACTGAGTAATCTGGAGGCCGGGATCATTACCAACATTATTCCTTCTGGTTAACGACATGACCCTAAGGGTCCATGTACCCTCCGAGTTAGGGGATCCCTATAAGGGTCTACTATAAGGGTCTACTATAAGGGTCCACTATAAGGGTTCTATAGGGTTTAAGGGTGCATGTCCCCAAATAGTATATACTTTGGCCTCAAGCGAGTCGCGATATAGGTACTTCGGGGCCCGAAGTATAGTCTATTCGGGTACATGAACCCTTAAGCCCTCTTAACAGAAACCTTACATGAACCCTGTTTGGGTACATAGACCCTTTGAGTGACGTATAGCTCGCCTTTGTGGAAAATCTTTTGGTCCTTACGGTATATATTGTTGGAGAAGGGTATCCGCCCTTCTCATTCTAGTCTTATGGGTTTTTGTCGGTTTGGTGTTTATGGTTTGGGAGTAAGACATTCTTCAGCTGTATAGGGGCTACATGGCAACACTATTGCTACTAAATTGCTATCTAGTTCGACCCCCTATGTTAACCACCAGTGAGGTCAGAGAAGTCGCTGAAGGTGCTGAGGGACTACTCTGTGGATTCTCTTCCGGCCACTGCTTTGCAATAGCCTGCCCGCGTTCATTCAGAATAGAATGGACCCCGAATACAGACCCTAAGTAGCATAGGCAGCAAAGTATTCCAAAAGCTTTGAAAACCCTGTCAAAACCTTTAGACATCTTGAAGAACCCCCCAAACCCAGCACTTGTGAGGGTTTAAGGGGGTGGAACTAGGATTCCAATACGTGTTCTGTACGGGCTCTATAGGGGGTTTAGGTGTTCTTTACTAAGGTTTCATGTGGATCTACATGCATGGGTTTGATAGAGAATCTATATCGTTCTGAGACGGTTTTGTGGTGGCTTGCAGTGATTCGTACATGGTTTCGTATGCGAGGATACATGCACTAGCTCGAGTTTGTTACTTGTTTGGTTTATGCTCTCTTTCACAAAAATCTCCAGAAAAGCATTGTTTGCCTTCGTTCGTAGAGATTGTAACTTGAAGTAGAGATTTTACCTTGAATCTAACACCCTACTGACACTCTATGCCATACACCCCTTACTACTAACCGGTAAACTTCTGAGCGGCACAATTGAGCAGGCCCCCGTACCTGCAGATCCAAAGTGACTTATCCCAAAGCCGTCGACCTAAACCCTCACCTTATGCAAAGCAATAAGAAAAGCTTCATGAACAGCATTAGAGCTCATAGAAGCCCTTTAAAGACATGCGAAACCTTACAGAAACCCTACAAAAGCACACAGCAACTCTGAGCCTCCCCCCAAAACTTAGTAAGCCCCGTCCTGGCGATTAAGGCCCGTATTCTACCTACACCCAAAGCCGTCGACACAACTAAGTAACCCAATTCACCTGACTAAACCCTAAACCCTGAAACCCTAAACCCTAAACCCTTAACCCTTAAACCCTGAAACCCTGAAACCCTAAACCCAATTCACCTGAAAGCCTCAACCTCTGAACCTGCCCCTAAGCGTCGTAAGGCTGTTGGGACCCTCAAAACTACCTAGTAGCAGAGTAGGTAACCTTTAACCTTTTGGGGTAGTATAATCCTTATAGATTCCCCATGATACCCGACAAGTAGGACTAGGACGTCTGAGACCCCAGAGAGATCCAAAGACTCTCCTGAGAAGATTCCGGACCCTCCCAAGGAGATCCTTAGGGTAGGGTTGAGGGTTGAAAGTTTGGTTAGAGTTTAGCCGAATCTTCGGGTACATGGTTCAGGGTATACCTTATGTTAAATCCCGAATCGAACCGCAAGGTCTACTAATCCCAAGGCCTAGACGTCATCGACCAACATGGCCGTAAGCCTACACCTTGAAGCCCTAAACCTTGAACCCAACCCCAATTTCGCAAACCCCTAAACCCTAAACCTGGAACCCTAAGCCCCTTGCTAATTTTTAACCTAGTAGTAGAGTAGGTAACCTTTAACCTTTTGGGGTAGTATAATCCCTATATAATCCTTATATTATGAAAAAGGTTAACCTTTGGTTCCCCTTTGATACCCGACAAGTAGGTTAAACTCCTAAACCCTGAACCCTAGAACCCTAAACCCCAAAGTCCTAAACCCCTAAACCCTAAACCTGGAACCCTGAACCCCTAAACCCTAAACCCCTAAACCCTAAACACTCCTGAACCCTAGAACCCTAATCAACTCAGCCCTGAACCTGAAACCTTGAACGGTAAAACCACCAAAATCCTAAACCCAATCCCCTGAAGCCCGCATCTTAACCCTTAGGCTCTAAGGACTCATCTTTTAAGACCTTTGGGGCCAAAGACCATACTACATAAGGCTGTTGTAGGGCAAACCTAAACCCTAAACCCCCTAAACCCCCTAAACCCTAAACCCCCTAAACCCCCAAAACCCCCCAAAACCCTGAACCCCCTCAGCCCCCTAAACCCCCTAAACCCCCTAAACCCTAAACCCAAACCCCACTAAGTCTCGAAACCACGTGCCAGACACCCTGGCGTAGCAGTCAAGTACAGTAGAAGCCCAAATCTTGCAAAACCCCATAGCTTCAACCCTAAACCCCAAGGACTTATATAAGGAAGTCATAATAAGGAACCCTAAAAAGGTAGGTTCTTCAGGGCAAAACCCCATAGCCGCAAGCCTGAAGAGTAATGTATAGCCCTAGGGATCAAAGTAGCCCAAAAGCCTTATATAGTAGGGTCTTTGGGCCCAAAAGCCTTCTTATATGAGTCCTTAGATCCCTAGGGTAGGGAATGCCAGCACTATTTGGCTTCAATCCGGTTTCCAACTTTATGGGGTATACCCTAAACCCTAAACCCTAAACCGCGCTTTTTTTGTGCCTTGGGGACAGGACAACGGGAAAGCCCCAGAGCGACGACTCGGTCGCAAGGGTCCTCTCCCTTAGAGACGAAATGAACCCTAAAAGGGTTCTTTTAAGGGTTACTTAAAGGGTTCTATGGGGGTAATATGGGGTTTTGGGGTTTTGGGTGGACCGTAAGGACGAAATGAACCCTAAAAGGGTTTAAGGTTCATAAACCATATGGGGATTGATAGTATAAGGGTATAGGGCCATTACTTTTAAGGGTCTTTTCGTCCTTAAGGTCCAGGAGTGGAATCTGTGATTCATGCGCTTCTCAGGTGTGAGTCGGGGCTGGGCTTCGCATAATCTCGTCAGTTTGCCGTGTGGCGGTGACGCCCGATCGGGATGCAAATCGGCTTCCTGATTTCGGGCCTTTCTGCTCGCGCAGAGAGGACCGGAGCGGTGCGCGCTTCTCACCCTGGACAGCCCCCACCAGAACCTCTGTGTGGGCAATGTGTTGGTGGGTGTTCAACCAGTCTTGTCGTGTTTAGGGTTCACCCGGGCATCCAACATCTACTGTTTGAGGGTTGCACCTCTAGGTCGGGTTAGGGCTCCTGGGGTAAATGGTAGTTGAGAATCCCAGCAGAATCCCAACAAGTGAACTGACTTCGTTCCATTACTGTATCAAGACAAAGGTTTCTAAAGGGCGCTTTTGGGCATCATTTCTGACCCAAAGGATCCATGTACCCAAATAGTATATACTTTGGCCCCAAAGTACCAATATAGAGACTACTTTAAGGCTTAAGTATATACTATTTGGGTACATGGATCCTTTGGGTGACCTTATACCGTATAAAACCTAAGCTCCTGTACCCTGTAATCCTGAACCCTGGGGTAAGCTTCAAGTCTTTCCCTAAACCCCAAAACCCTAAAGCCTGCCAGCACCCCCCAAGTGCCCCTTAATAGAGCCCTTATGGTCCTTAATAGGGGGTATTTAGGGTATATTAGAGGGTAGTTGGGGGGTCTAGGTGTAACCCTGGACCGTAGGTTTCAAGTCTTTTTGCCCCTTGGGTCGCCGAGGAACTTATTGAGCGAAGAGATGCCAACAAGGCCAGTTTGGTTTGGTTCTGCAAGGGTGCGAGTTTTGGGCTGTTGGGTTTAGGCTTTCTAGCCCCGGGCATCAAAATAGCCCAAAAGCCTTATATAGTATGGTCTCTGGGCCCAAAAACCTTAATATATGAGTCCTTAGATCCCTAGGGTAAGGCTTAAGGTACGGGGTTCAGGGTTTGAGGTTAGGGTCTAGGGTCTAAAGTACCGTCGGGCTTGCGGTTTAGGCCTCTTTTGCTCTTTGAGGGTTCTACAAGGCTTGGTTAAACAGAGTTGTGTACGGGCCCATGTACCCAAGTAGTAGGGTTTTAAGTGCCCAAAGACATGCTGGCGATAGTATTGGATAGCTTGCGGGGTTTAGGGTTTCAGAGTTTTAGTGTTTTCCGGGTTTACCTGAACCCAAAATCCTACCTTTTCAGGGTTCCTTACTATGATTTCCTTGTAAAGGGGGTTCTCAACATTTGGGTCCCATTTTAGGTCACCAAAATTGTACGAAACTCTGACAAAAGGACCCGAAAAGGGACCCTAATTTAGAGAACTGCTCATATAGTAGAGCTGAGTAGGTAACCTTTAACCCTTTGGGGCTTATATAACCCTACTATAACTCAAAAGATTAAACTTGTTGGTGCTGGGGTACTCCGCCCCTAAGATATAGTAGAAGGTAGGGGTTTAGGGATTAGGATTAGGATTTAAAAGGGGTGTCGGGTCTATTTGTAGTGGGTTCTAAGCATCCATATAGTAGAATGTAGGTCTTCTATATTGAGAATCACTATTATGGGTAGCGTAGGTATCCCCCATAACGGTGCGTAGGACCCTTTGGGTACTTCTGCATGCAGCTTTCTGCAACCTTTGCATTGGGGGATCGGGTTTAGGGCTTTTGCACTTAGGGTGTAGGGTTTTGGGCTTTACATACAGTAGAAACCAGAAAGTTGGAACATCATTGTCTTCATGCCCTTAAAGTAAAGTATAGGGATTTTCTGGTGTTCACTATACTCCCTCAGCCTGGAAGCCTGCCCTCGAACCTTAAACTCTATGCGCAAAACCGTAGCTGTGAAACCCCTAGCCGGAAAAAGCCCAAGTTCCGAACCTCAGAGCTCTTAGCCTTACATAACCCTAAGGGTCCAAAGAACCCAATAATTAGGTACTCGGTTTTAGGATAGTAGTTATGTAGCTTAGGATTTTGGAGAGTATATGATTATTAGGTACTTGGACCCTTGGGGTAATTTGAAGCTACACAAGGCGTTGAAGCACGATCCTCGCATCTGGTGTCAGGGTTTCATAGCAGCTGGCGCTCCCAACACTCTCAAGCAAAGCCCTACCACCCTACACCCTAACACCCTAAATCCCTAAGACCCTGAAACTCTAAAGCCCTAAAGCCCTAAAGCCATAAGCCTAAAAGCCCTAGTTCTTCCCCGTGACAGCTCCTGACCAAGCTCTCCCTTCCGAGCGCGGACGCCCACAAGGCACAAGATTTCCGCGTTTGCCCGAAAAGGTGTTTAGTATACTATATGTTACCATAGTTGTAATAAGGAGCCCCGCAATAGTATTGGTACTTGATAAGTCGGGGGGTTTTGAGCACAGTTGTTTGCTTAAGACCAAATTTTAGGCTCTTGGCTTATTTTGAGCCGGTAGGGTCTTGCGTGGCCTGACTCTGAGACCCAAAGACAAAGAGGATTTCTTTTTTTTGCAGGAGATACCCAGGAGCCCTGTGAAGGTTCTAGCGTCTAGGAGTTCAGGCTTTCGCCTAATATCGGGGCCTTAGTAATTAGAATAGGGTTTTGGTATGTTTCGGTGTATATTGTACAATTATTGCAAGGAGCCCCCCGAAATAGCATTGTCAATTGTTTAGGCCCCCCCATATTATACGGCCGCAGGGTTGAGAGAGGTCCCAGCAAAACAACATCACTTTAATAATGGACCTAGTAAACCCTGCTTTTTTGTAGGTTCTTATTATAAACCCTAATATGGAATTTATGGGGACCCTACAACAAAGTAGGTTTTGGTAGGTTAAGGTAGATGTATATGATAATATGGACAGTTCTCTAAGCCAGAGTCCCTGTTCAGGCCCCCGAACCAGCGCAAAGGTGTCTGAAAAGGACCCAAATTTGGAGAACTACCCATCTGCGGACCCCCTTGGTTCGGGAACAAGCTTGTTTTCTCCAAAAAACTGCTCTGCAACCCTGACCTGTGCACAGGAACTCCTGCAGATCGTGCAGGACATGCCTAGGCACCGAATCTCAAGCTTTGGTGCCCAAACCCTTCGGTTTGAGGGTTTGGAGTAAAGGTCCATGTACTTATACACCGGGTACAGTATCTACTTTTGCCCTGAAGCTTTTCGGGGCTAAGTATTTGAATATACTAGGAATACTAGAAGGGCACATGGACTCTCGACCCTACATAGGAGTTGACTTGAGGAGTTGAGAACAGTTACAGTGAACATGGCTATAAGGATGACTGTACTGCCAGGGATTGTTGGCATTCCTGGTTTTGCTCCTTGTTCGTTAAGACAACTTCCCGAAGCCGTTCAACATTACATTCCCCGCCTTGAAAGCCATGCAGCGAAACACTACTAACGATGGCTGGTTGCATCGACTTTTAGATTTGGAGCCCTCTCTCAAGCATAGATTCTGATAGAGGCGTGGCCGAAGCCCTCGCGGTCTTTCGACCATGAGCTTCTCTTGCCCTGCCCTAGTTCAAAACTGCCTACAACCCTACAACCTAAACCCCTAAACCCTAAACCCTAAACCCCTAAACCCCTAAACCCCTAAACCCTAAACCCTAAACCGGCCCGGGCCCTGCCCTAGTTTAAAACTGCCTACAACACCGACCCCTAAGACTCCCTCATCCCCACCCGAGAGCCCGAAGACGCCAAAGCCCTACGGCTGATGGACAAAATCCTGCATGACCTTAAGGACTCTAAACTATGGGAATTATGGTATATTCCTTATAATGGGTAATGCAGGATTTTGTCCATCAACAGTACCTGTATCCCCAAACCCTACAAAATAGTAGGTTATGACCCCTTAATTACAGGGTCTAACCCCTAAAACGGTAGGTTTATGGATCCCAGGTAAACCCTAAGGCCATAAGCCTCATAACAGGTTGCGCATGCGCGTGGAGCTTCGTGTTTTGGACCCCGAGGCCTTTGCTTTGAAAGGGCTTGCGGAGTTTAGGGAGGGGTTTTGCCCAGACCTTCCAAAATCCCTTAATTAAGGAATATACCTTATAAATTATAGTAGGATCCCTTATATGATTTAAGGTATATTCCTCAATTAAGGGATTTTGGAAGGTCTGGGTGGGTTTGGGGAGTAATTGTGGCCGAGGTTTGGGGTAAGAGGTTGACGCTAGGTCACTACGGCTCAAAATGGCCCGCTAGCCGAATAATGCAGTCTCAAGCTTGAATGTCTCGGTTCTTGTTAGGGAACTTAATCTCAGAAGCCATAATGGGGATCTATAGTACATAAATAGGATGTTCTTATGATGATGACTTAAATTAAGCTCCTGACCAAGAACCTGGAGAATGAGTCCTCAGATCTTGGGCTGAGAGCTTGGGAAGACAAGTTAATTAAGGGTTCTGGAAGGCTAAGGCTCCATGGACCCTTTAGGGGGTCTAAACAGGGCTTCCACCTGAAAGTACCTATACCTAGAACCCCCAACTACCCTCTATTGTACCCCAAATACCCAGGACCATAAGGGCTCCATTAAAGGGTACTTGCGGGGGGTCCTGGTATAGGAACCTCTCTAAGGCCCAAGTCCATGCTACGAGCCTTGGGGGAGGAAGGTTTCAATGAGTCGGTCGAAACCCTAAACGCCCTAAACGCCCTAAACCCCTAAACCCCTAAACCCCTAAACCCTAAACCCCTAAGCCCTAAACCCTAAGCCCTAAGCCGCCAAACCCTAAACCCTAACGCCCTAACCCCTAAACCCAAAGCCCTAACGAAGGAAGCAGGTTTAGAGTTTCTAAGTTGGACGAAAGGAGGCCTTTTAGGGATTCCTTTTTAAAGGAGTTTGGGGTTCCTTGGAGGGCTTAATTAAGTGTTTCAGGGCTTGGGGGTTTTTTAAGGACGAATGTGAACCCTCAAAGGGTTTAGGGTTCATATGGGTGGTTGTCAAAATTAGGGTCCCTTGTTGGGTACCCCAAATAATAGGCGCCGTATAACAATAATGAGTCAACAAGGGACCTTAATTTTGACAACCTATATATATATAATGGAGATTCTGCTTGCTCTGACAATCAGCAGAATGCGTCACCACAGCTTGCGGCTGCTGGAAGGAATATGTTTTGATATCACGAGCACGCCCCTCCGACCCCAGAAAAGATTGAATTG
>BGNK01005709.1:7813-33412 GCA_003297005.1 Symbiodinium sp. clade A Y106
GCCACGATCATATGGTATGGGGGCAACACGAGATGTCCGCATCACTGTCTCAGCGATAGCCTTTTGAAGCGGTACCGCCTGCCGAAGCGGCACCACTTGGTTTTGGAGTTCATTCAGATGGTTTTGGAGTTCATTCAGACGCGGCACCACTTGGTTTTGCAGTTCATTCAGACGCGGCACCACTTGGTTTTGCTGTTCATTCACCACTTGCTTTTGCAGTTCGTGCTGGATCGCGGCAGCTATGTCAGGCGTGTCCTGAGTAGTCTGATCTAGCAAGATAACACCTCAAAACCAAAGCCGTACACACAAAAGCCTATAACCTCCGAACACCTGCAACCCTTAAGTAAACCCGAACAAAAACCACCCGAACCACCAAACTAACCAAGCAATAAATCCTAGCAAGGACCAAACCTCCTAGCGTGGACTACTTAAGGGGGCTAAATAGGCTAAGTAGTGGGGATAAGCGGGGAAGGGAAACCTNCCTAGCAAGGACCAAACCTCCTAGCGTGGACTACTTAAGGGGGCTAAATAGGCTAAGTAGTGGGGATAAGCGGGGAAGGGAAACCTGAAACCGGAGCAGAAACAAGATGAGAATGCTGAATGGACGAGTTGCCTGTTGTGGTGACGGAGGCACTGCGTACTTCAGAAAAAGCGGTTGGTCATATGAACCAGCCTTCATCTCAAAGACGTTGGCATTGTCTTCCAGTGGGCACACAGCATCTTCCGTCAGAAACATGTCCATCTGGAGCGGGCTTACACTGTCCAGCAGAGGCGATGCCTCCGCTTTAACGGCCTTCAGAAGTTTGGGGACATCCTGTGGCTCTTCCACTTGCGAGAGATTGATTGTCAGTCTTCTGTTGCACTTCTCTACTTTCACAGACACGCGCGCTGCTCGGGGAGACCTGCTTCGGCCATCGCCCAGCGACATCACGCGAGGCTTCTGACAAACACTAGGGTTACAACATGCATCTCGCGGTAGTGTTGGGAATGGATGTGACAACGTGCCATGGACCCACATGTGTCTGCAAAACTATTCACCAGAAACAACTTGTGGACGTCACCGAACATAAGCACCTGGGATGCTTGAGCACCTTCTGAAAATCACATTTGCACCATACCTTGGCATGTATTACCACTCAGCCCAACACGACCTTTCATCCTAAACCTAGTAAAATCTATGAGAGAACCTTTGCCCATTTTGGGTGATAATACCACCTTAGGGAATATAGATGGGGTAATTGGTTATTCCTATACTGGTATTGGTAATGGGGTAGTAGTGGTGATATTTGGGGGATTGTAGTAGGGAGTATAGGAATAATCCTCTTATATGGATGAGGTAATCGGTTATTCCTATACTGGTATTGGCATTATTGGTAATGGGGTAGTAGTAGTGATATAGTTGGTGAGGTGTAGGGGGGAGTATAGGAATAATCGTCTAATGGGTTGACTGGTGGTATTATTACCCAAAATGGGCAAGGGTTCTGCTAACTGGTTTGGGGTTTTGAGGCTTTTGGGGTTTGGGACAGTCCACTATCCCGTAGCTGAGGTCCCTATAACACAGGATCCTTCCTTTTTTTCTAGATGATTGATAAGAGAATCTCAGTGATTCTCGAATCTAGGGTTACATGCCTGGAGACTCCAAACGAGCTGGCAAAAGGCATCATTCTGTAGTACGTACCCATTGAGCAGCAGAACTCCCCAAAGGGGTAGTTCTCTACATAACGGTCCGTGTTAGGGTCCTGTTTATATGGGTGCCGTACTATTTCGAGACCTATATAAACAGGGACCTGAATCTAGAATCTAGAGAACTACCCTTACAGTACCTTTGTAGAAACAAAACCCTTTCGAAACCCTTAAAGATCCCTTTTAGGGTTCTCCAAAAAAGTGCTCCAATTTAGAGACCACGCCTCCATCTACCCTGAAGCCTTCCACCTTAAACCCGGAGCCATGGTCTCAGAAACATCCGGAAAGATGTCGGCCGCTAGAAATGACCAATAGCCCGAATTGAGAAGTAAGACTAGGGTTTGGGGTTTAGGGTTTAGGGGCTTTGGGGTTTAGCGGTTTACGACTAGCCAAAATGGGAGTTTCCGAAAATAGGGGACCACCCGAAATAGTAGGATCCTTATTATACGGACCCCAAAATACGGTACCCCCAATTTTTCGGAAACTCTAAACCGTAAACCCTTTATAGAACCCTTATAGATCCCTTTAAGGAACCCGGAAACGCTAAAATAAAGAAAGCAAGTCGAAGCCCAAGAGCAACTTTCTCCGGGCTCCGGACTCTCCAGCAGCTCCGACATCCCCGAGCAGAGCCGAATGCCATCCGCCCTGGCTTTAGCTTTAGGCTTTAGCTTTAGGTTTTAGGGGTTTAGGGTTCCCCTTCAGCTCCTTAAGTTTAGGGTTTGGGGTTTAGGGTTTAGGGTGTAGGGTTTTAGGGTGTAGGGTTTAGGGTATAGGGTATAGGGTTTAGGGTTGAGGGTATAGGGTTTGGGGTTTTAGGGTATAGGGTTTGGGGTTTAGGGCATTAGTTGTGGAGGGCCTTTTTGTTTCCATTTGTGTAAGTTGTGTTGGGTTTGGGTGTATGAGGTTTAGGTCTTCGGGCTTAGGGCTTCAGGTTTCAAGTTCAAAGTTTTGGGCTTTGGGCGCAGGGTTTTGCAGGGGCGGTTCTGAAGGTTGTAGTGGGTTCTGAGGGTGTTTGCAACAATGCTGGAACAAGTCTTCGCGTTGGTTTCGAAGGGCTCTAGAAGGATTCTTCGGCTCTGTTGGCATTTTATTCAAGATTGGATTGGGAGTTGAGAGCTGGTATGTAAGATGCTCAACTCTTATTCTCAGCATTTTCCTGACTAGGGGCACTTACATGCCTAGTGTTCACTCGCTTTGCTGTGACCACCGCTACTACTGTTCACCACTACTGCACGCAATATTCCACGATCGAGACCATCATCATTTCTGTAGCAACTGGCCCACATGATGCTGGGTTTTGCTGTTCCCAAAACCCTAAACCCTAAACCCTAAACCTTAAACCCTAAACCCTAAACCTTAAACCGTTGACCATGCGACCATAGAAACGGTTCGGCGTTTCGGGAGCCCTAAACATCCCTAAACCCTCAACCCAAGAGCTCCCAAGCCCTGAACCCTTTAAGGGTCCCTTTAAGGGTCCCTTTAAGGGTAGGGTTTAGGGGTTTAGGGGTTTAGGGTTTAGGGTTTAGGGGTTTAGGGTCCCTTTAATGGTCCCTTTAGAGGTGCCTTGAAGGGACCCTAAAGGCCCCGAAACCCTGGGAGTCATGCCTTGCAGGCGCTGTAGCGTGGGCGATCCGGGTCTCCGGTCGAAGCAGCTCTTTCCTCTCTAGAAAGAGGGGTTTAGGATTTAGGAGTTTCGGGGTTTAGGGTTTAGGGTTTGTGGCTAAGTGGCCGCACTGTTAAATGTACGGTTTTGGAACTTGCTTCTTCGGGTTTGGCGGCTTGTACTCACCCCCCTGATGCTCCTTTGAATGCCCAATGTCAAACCCTCCACAACCCTAAACCCTAAACCCTAAACCCTTCACATCCCTAAACCCTAGACCCTAACCCAAGAAAGCCCCACCAGGTCGGAAGCGAGATGCGAGGACCAAAGAACCCAGATCTTAATCTTCCAACATCCCCTCATTAAGGATTACGCCTCAAACTATTGTAGGAACCCTAATCTTAAGGTATCTTGTAAGTCAAGGCTTATTTTCCCTAAATTATTGTAGGAACCCTGATCTTCGTCTTAATTCAAGGGGTTTTGGAGTCTCTGGGAAGCCTGGCCTCCTCCCTTGAGCTCTAGTGCGGATGAAGGCTTTGGGGCTCCCGAGCTCTGGGGTTCAGGGCTTAGGGGCTTAGGGCTTAGGGCTTGGGGCTTAGGGCTTAGGGCTTAGGGCTTAGGGTTTAGGGCTTAGGGTTCGGGGCTTTTCGGGCTTAGGGTTTAGTGCTTAGGGCTTAGGGTTCGGGGCTTTTAGGGTTTAGGGCTTAGGGCTTAGGGTTTTGGGTTCAGGGTTTAGGGTTTAGGGCTTCGGGCTTAGGGTTTCGGGTTTAGGGTTTAGGGTTCAGGGCTTAGGGTTTAGGGGCTTAGCCCCAAACCCTAAAGCTTCAACCCGACGCCCGAAACCCTAAACCCTTAAAGCAACCCCTGTAGATGCCCTTATAAGTCCCGGTAACGGCCCGTGTAGATAGGCCCTCCCTAAACCCGGGAGAGTAGGTGTACTTCGAAATCGCTACCAGGTCGAGCTTGCAGAGACTCCCGTTATTCTAATTTTTAATAAGGCTCAAGGAAGAATATACGATATACTCATATTGTACTATGGTAGGCTATAACTACAGACAAACTACAATACACTCCACAATGGTATAGTGTTTAGAGCCTGGGGCCCTTTAGCTTCTGCCGGCGACGCATCAGCAAAGTAACACCGCAACACCATCTGATCCAGTCAGGGCTTGGCTTTGAGCTTCAGGTTTAAGATTCCGGCCTTTGGGTTTAGGGTTTAGGGTTTAGGACTTTGGGTTTAGGGTTTAGGGTTTAGGACTTTGGGTTTAGGGTTTAGGGTTTAGGACTTGGGGTTTAGGGTAGTCTGCAAAAGAAGTTCCTATTCTAAGCACAGAAGGCCCTACAACCCCACCAAACCCCAAAGCCGTACACCGAAGAAGCTCCGAATCCTAGGTGGGTCCTTGGCTTCGACGTTGACCAGATGGAGTTCAAGGCGAGCCTTGCTATTTTCACGGCGTAAATGGGTTTAGGGTTCAGGGATTTCGGAGTGTAGGGTGTGGGGTGAGGGTTAGGGTCTACTGGTCCGGTTTATGGTTTAGGGTTTAGGGTTTAGTGCTGTTAAAGCTTTAAGGTTTTGAAGCTCAGTTCGAACCTCGCACTGGATTTTCAAATTAGAATAGGGTTTTGGGGCCCATTGTAGTACAGTTATAATAAGGAACCACCAAAATAGTATTGGTAATTATTTAGGCCCCTATATAAGGCTACTTTAAAGTTTCCGGGTTTCGGGTTCGGGGGCTTGGATAGGGACTGAAATCTTCTGAAGATCCTTTCAGGGACCCTTCTAGAACCCTTAAAGGACCCTTAAGGATTACTCTGAAGGTTCGACAAGGATGATTAGAAGGACCACCGTAATGGTTAGAGGCCTTGCACGGGTTACAGTAAAGGTTCTATCAGGGTTGAAAATACAGGGTTCGAAAAGACACTGCTGAAAATTCGGTGAACTCGGATTTTTGCATGTTGCTGATCCGTTTATGTTGTACACGGCGTTCGGAGGACGGCCTGCAAGGTTCATTGCTTGTTGATACTGTTCTTTGTGCTAAAGCTTGCACTGATGCCAGCAGCTCAACCCTGAACCCTAAACCCTAAACCGATTCGGTTTCGCGCTTCGGAACCGGTCTCCAGGTCTGGGTACCTGGCCTTGATATCGGCGCAGTCCGTGAATATACCGGGGTCGGAATACATGGTAATACCATCCTCGGGGTTCCTTGTACCATATCATACGACCAGTCGGAAAACTCGACATCAGCTTGAAAGCCTTGGGCCCAAGTTTAAGCGACCGTTCGAGGCTTTAGGGCCAGGATTTAAGGCTCTTAGGGTCTACTCAGAGGTTCATGGGACTTACTAGTGGACCTTATAACTACGGTAACTACTGTGCCAACTGCCTTTAACCTTAAGTAGGGTACTTCTCACTTTACTTACTAAGTCTACTGATCTTCCAAGTAGGGTTGAGGAACTGGAGAAGGCCAACCTCACTCAGGCGACTCGGCTCAGTGTTGAAAAGGTAGAATTTTGCGAGCTGTTCGGGTTTAGGATTTCAGGTACGTTTGGGTTTAGGGTTTAGGGAGGGTACGGTTGGGTTTAGGGTTGAGGGGCTCTAGGCAAGATTCAAAACTTAAAGCTGTGGCGGAGGAGTGGATCAATATCTCAACGCTCTGAACCTTGGAGGCACGAAGTTCAAGTCACTCTACCTTAAACTACCAAACCCTACTTTTCTGTAGGTTCCGATTATAAACCCTAGTATGGAATTTATAGGGACCCTACAAAAAAGAGTAGGTTTTGGTTGGTTAAGGTAGCCTCCAGGCTAAACCCCCGAGCCCGCAGCCTCAAACCCCAGCTTGGGGTGCAGGGGACTTGAGGATGAAACACGACACCTCCTACCTTAACCCTGAATATCCTAGCTTTGTAAGGACTCATATAAGGAAATCATAATAAGGAACCCTAAAGAGGTAGGAAACTTGGGGTTAAGGTAAACCCTAAACCCGAAACAGGTCTTGCGATTCCCCAGCCGACCTCGATCGGCGCCGGCTCCTGCATAGGTGGCGCCTGATGAGTTCCGACTGTGGGCCAGGGTTTCGGCTTTAGGAACTGGGTTTAGGGAGGGTTTGGGATTATCCCAAACCCTCCCTAAATTAATGAATTCGGATTCAAGGTTTGGGATTTGGGAATTCGGATTTAGGGTTTGGGATTCAAACCCTCCCTAAATTTAAAAATTCGGATTTAGGGTTTGGGATTTCAACTTGGCAACCCAGGATCTGTGGCAAAACGTTTCAGCTTCCAGAAACCCTTAACCTTAAACCCTTCGCCTTCAACCCCCAACCCAGAGATCCAGACCTATAGCCCTACCAAACCCTACGGTACCCTTCGTGGAGGATCATGGGACTTAGTAAGTATGGTTATACGTACCTTAATTGGGGTTATAAGTAGATATAAGTATAGTTACCTTGATTATAACCCTAGTTACTAAGTCCCATGAACCTCTAACCCTAAACCCCAGGGCCGTAAGCCTCAAACCAGAATGGCCGGAAGCCCTTGAGCCCCAGATCGTCCTTAACCTACCAACACCTACTTTTGGCAGGGCCCCTATACTTCCTTATTAGGGTTTAGGGTTTAGGGTCAGGGCCCTCATGCATGCCCTATTAGGAAGTAGGTTCCGGTAGTTTAGGGAAAGCTCCAAAGAGCTTCACCACTGCCTGAAAAACCCTAGAAAACCTAAGCCATATATCTTTAAAACAGTGGCATAAACTGTAGAAACCCTAATCCCTCAACCCTAAACCAGCATAGAACACCTAAGATATAGGCTTTAACCCTAAACCGCCGATAGCAACCCTAAGCCATAATTCTGAAAGAGGACGCATAGAAACCCTAGGAGATAAGCCTCAACCCTTAAGCGCCGTAGGAAGCCAAAATGCCCAAACTCAAACCCTAAACCCTAAATTTTCCAGACCGGAAACCCTAAACCCTACACCCTAAAACCCAAACCCTAAACCCTACACCCTAAAACGCCCATGGAAACCCGAAGCCGCAAAGTTTACTGGGTAGTTGTCAAACCCTTTTTGGGTCCTTAATATAATACGGCACCTAATATTTAGGGCATTACCCCAAAAGGGGAATACGGCACCTAATATTTAGGGTACCCAAAAAGGGGAATACGGCATCTAATATTTAGGGTACCCAAAAAGGGGAGTACGGCACCTGATATTTAGGGTACCCAAAAAGGGGAATACGGCACCTAATATTTAGGGTACCCAAATACGGCCCCTAAACCCTAAACCCTAAACCCAAAAAGGGGGAACCCTAATTTTGAGAACCGCCCTACTGGGAGCGCAGCAGCTGCAGCCCGACGGCTGCTGAGACGACGGCTGCCGAGGAGACCTGGGCTCTAAAGGGCTCCTTTCACGGCCTTAAACGAGCCCTTTAAAGGAACCCCTTAAAGGAACCCCTTAAAGGAACCCCTTAAAGGAACCCTTTAAAGGAACCCTTTAAAGGAACCCTTTAAAGGAACCTGTTAAAGGAATCCTTTAAAGGAACCTGTTAAAGGAATCCTTTAAAGGAACCCTTAAGGGTTCCTTTAAGGGCGCCTTTAAGGGTTCCTTTGGAAGAATTTAGGGTTGGGGTTAGGCTTAAGGGTTTTAAAAGAACCCTTTAAAGGAACCCTTAAAGCTGAGAGGTTTAGGGTTTAGGGTTCAGGGCTTGGGGTTTACGGTTTTAGGGCTTAGGGTTTACGGGTGTAGGGTTTAGGGTTTCCTGCCATGCAGACCTACGACTGGGTTTAGGGCTCAGAGTCGTACACGAGCCCAAACGGGCAAAGAGAGACAGGATTTAGGCCTAGGGTTTGGGTTAGGGTGTGGGATTTAAGGGTTCACTACCGCTGCAAAGATTAGGCTGTCCCGAGCATGGTGGGGCCCGCCAACGGAGGCACCTTGGAAGATCACGAAGGCAAACCAAAAGCTGCGAAAGTGCAATTATTGAACCTGTTTGCCCTGCACCTGCAGAAGGCTGTAGCCATGTTCCTGTAATCGGCACCAGCCGCCAAATCCTAGTCTGAGTGACCGCTCACTTCAGCCGCAAAGTGCTTCACACCGGCTTCTACGCCCCGTAACCTAGCATCTGCGGGCACTCAATACGAGAGAGCGCCCAGATCAATCGACGTACTCCGAACATAAGAACGCTTGTTCGTGCAGCGTACGGATGGGGTTTAAGGCTTATAGGGCTTATGGAGGGTTTAGGGTTCATAGGTCTTATAGGGCTTAGGGCCACATCCTAACAAATATCCAAAATACCAAATCCAAAACCCTCTAACCCTTCAACTTTTGCACCTGGAACTTGAACAGCCCTTATCCTCATTCTTGCTATTAGCATTATTGCTACTATTGCTAATATTATCTTAACTGTCCCTAAACCCTAGACCCAGTTTAGATTTGATTACCCCTGCTTTAGTATTTAAGCATTCTCTAAACCCTAAACCCTAAACCTTTAAGACGAGCGAACTGTGAGCCGGCCTTCCCACGTGGACCAGGCGACGTCGCACCGGGCGATATCGCACCGGGTGATGTCGCGTCTGGTCTACGACTCTCCGGAAACCTTCCGGAAACGAGAATTTGGGGTTTAGGGCCTTAGGATTTAAAGAAACTCCGGAAACGAGGGTTTAGGGTTTAGGGCCTTAGCATTTAAAGAACCTCCGGAAACGAGGGCTTAGGGTTTAGGGCCTTAGGATTTTACCTCCGGAAACGAGGGTTTAGGGCCTTAGGATTTAATTAACCTCCGGAAACGAGGGTTTAGGGTTTAGGACCTTAGGATTTAAAGGAGGCTTAGAGGTTATGGGAGCGGTTTACTCGTTTACGAGATACTGGAAAGAGGCTTAAGACCCGTGAGCATGGCTTCTATCCATACCAACACTGCCAGCTTCATCTCACTGCGTTTGTGCATACGAGAAGAAGAATAATCTTCACACGGTTCGGTGTTTAGGGTTTGCTACCACTCATCTGAATCTAAACACAGTAGTTTCACCCAGCATGCCAGCAAACGCAGCTGAAAGAAAGCTCGCCTCGTCACAGACGCAGTCGCGACCGCAGGAATGATGCCATGCATGGCACTACGGTGGACTTCTCGGCCTCACTAGTCGATGGCGAGTGAAAACGACCGAGGGCTCAGCGGTAGGGCTGAGAACTGGTCGTGTGCTCAAGACAGGGATTTCAGCTTTGCTTCATGATATACTCGAATAGTAGTAGACTATCATGTAGTAGAATTTTCTACATTATGCAATACTATACTCAAGATAAGAATTTCATCTTCGATTCATTCGAAGTTTCAGTCTCGGGCCTCATGTTCGGGACAGGTGTTTGCCGGCTTGTGCCCGACAGTGTACATTTCCGGAGCAACCCAACAGCTACTAAGTCTACTGGGTGGATATCGGTCGTTGGCTTCATGAGGTCATTGTTCGAGGCTTCACGGCGTCGCAAAGAAGGTTTAAACTCCCGCATGGCCAGGTAACCTTGATGTTTAACAGCGTTTAATACGGTTGATGATACAAATCCTGCATTACCTGAAGGACCCTAGACTATGGGAGTTATGGCATCTTCCTCATTATGGGTAATGCAGGATTTATGTCATCAACTCTAAACCCTAAACCCTGTAGATCCCGTAAAGGAGCCCTTAAAGGTGCCCTTACAGATCCCTGTAAAGGAACCCCAGGATATATATCACCAACCGTAAGACCAAAAGTTCGGGGGTTGAGGCTTATCCTCGTGCTCACCTACAGGAATCTTCCTCTGCTTTCTGCCCGTAATCAGGGTCTCGAAGCTGCGGTTAACGGCTTAGGGTTAGGGTGTGGGGGTTTGGGGGTTTAGGGTTTAGGATTTAGCATTTAACTTCTTTGCACTTTTCCTCTCGCGATGTGCACTGCTAACCAACTCTCCAACCTGCGCAGAGAGAAACATGTGCACACTCGCAGTCTTGGTCATGTCACCTGACGCGGCGAAACCCTTTTCAATCCAAGGCTTCGGATGCTCAAACATCGCAAAGCAGCCGATTTCCTGCTGAAGGGTTGAAGGTGCAGAAGGGAAAATGCTTGCATGCAGCAGTTCCCGCCAGCCTGCTTTGCGCGGCTAGCTCGTGGTCACTCTCACCCCTCAGTGGCGCAGTCCCTGCTAAGTATGCACCACCCGGCCATGCTATGCTTCTTGATGGACTTCCTGTAGGTGCATCTATCCTTCAGATGCGTGCTTGTCAGGTCTCTATGCAGCGAGGTCCAGGTACAGCTGACGGACAGAGACAGAGGAAGAGAAAGAGACTAAGTGTTCTTCCCAGCTAACATGCCACACGTAAAGCCTCACACATCAACCCTCTTATCTTGGAAGTTTCGTCCGGGCCCCTTCTACCAAAGGCTGGCCTCGGCGATGGGATTGAGGATTTTCCTGGAAGTCAGAATTTCCAGGGCACCTTATGGGTACTATAAGGGCCCCTGTTAAGGGTCCCGTTTAAGGGTGCATGACGGGCTACTGAGCCAGGTCCCGTCATCGGAGTTTGACTGGAAGGTTTCCCCGGCCGTCAGAGCGCCGTCGTCGTAGCATGCCGTTAAGTCGCGGATGACGGCACGAAGCTTGGCACTCTTAGGGTTTTAGGGTTCAGGGCACGGAGGATACTGTACGTTGTCAAAGACCTCTTTGGCTCTGGTGGCCTCAGATAGAGCAGAGCGCACAACTCCGGATGCTAATTAGTGAACCTGACACCCTAAACATCCCTAAACCCCAAACCCTAAACATCCAAACGGTTTCTGTAGCCCTCCAGATCAGAGTCTCCAGAACGGAAAAGGGCCGCTAAGGCCTTAAAAAGACGTGAAGCAGGCTCCGAGGAAGGAGGTGCTGGCGAAAGGCCCACTGCCTTGCAGGGCTCACAAGTTCAAAGGATCCTCAGGGTTCAGGGTTTAGGGTTCAGGGTTCAGGGTTTAGGGTTGAGGGTTTAGGGTTTAGGGGTGAGGGTTGAGGCTTATCTTTTTTGAGCACCTTTTTCACGTAGGTTTAGGGTTTAGGGTTTTTTAGGTTTTTAGGGTTTAGGGCTTTTAGGGTTTTTAGGGTGTTTAGGGTTTAGGGTCTGGCGACAGCGGCAGCACCACTGCTTGGTGGTGACTGGAGCGGAGCAGGCTGAAACGCACTTGATCGGCTTTTGGGGCTCCATGAGCCCCCAAACCCCAAAGACCTAAACCCCCAAACCCTAAACCCCTAAACTCTAAACCCCTAAACCCTAAACCCTAAACCGAGCCCCTAAAATTGACGACGAGGCCCCTTTCCGGTTGATGCTTCAACAGACCTTGCATCATTCCGGCCCTATGCTATCGCCCTTACAAACCATCTTCCTGCCCTGTCTGATCGCAACTGCCGGTCTCCAATAGAAAGGAATATCCGAGGAGCAGAGAACACTTAAGGGCTATGACCCGCGATGGACACGGCGCAGGTCTTTGCTTGAAGGCGTTACGTGAAGGAGTGCCGCCGATGAGCTGCTAAAGGCTGCACTGCTGCCTGAAACTTGTAGAGGGTGGTTGGAAAGCCCGGATGATTGGCATTGGAGCGGGGCGTGGGGGAGGATGCAGCGTACGGGAGGATATTTTAACCTCAGCAGAACCTTCACAAAGGAGCGCTGCCTCACAGACGTGTTGCCCCAGAGTCGTGCAAGCATGAGCAACCGGAACTTCCACTATTCTTGGTGCTCATGGGCAAGTCCGGGTTCCTCCCTAAGCCCTATCTCAAGCAGGGGATCTGATAACAGTGGAAGCCACCCTTCCCATATCCTACTGGCCAAGTGGGCCAGTGCGAAAGAGCGGCGGGCGGTATTAACAAGTGACCAGGTGCTCGAAGCGCGTAGCTCAGCTAAGCAGATCGCGTTTGAGGATGTGTGAAGAACCGCTTCCCATTCGCTTGATGCTTTTATTTGTCTTTACTCTTGCCGTCCTGCAGGAAAAAGCAACGTTGCTTCGCTTTTTTACCCGTATCGTTTTACAAGACAAACGAGCTAATCAACTCAAGGACGAGGGGTGTTGCTATCATCCATCACTTCTCCCGGTCAGCGCTATCCGGGTTACTGCGACGATGTCGAGCTTTCAAGTCGGGGTCGGTGAAGGCGGAGGTTTGGAGTCATCAGGATTTGTGATGCCTTGTGTTGTAGAATCCTTTGCCGGCTGCAGCTAGCAATCCCAGGCGGCCGTAGCGATGGTGATCCCTGCGGAAAGGTCGGGACATCTTCTGAAGCGTCTTGTGGGACCATGAATAGGTTCTTCTTACCTGCACTGGGTGTTCGATCTGGGCTTTCTCCCAAGTTTCGGGGCAATTATGGCCCGAACCTCCAAACCCGACCACCCTGCATCAGCAGAGTTGCGGCATGCGACATACGACAGATTCGTCGTTTTGCAACGAGGCCAATGCGAACTTGGGGTCACTGTCGGAGCCACACACAGCGACATCCGCAACCCAGGACGCCCAGCTGGCCGTAGTCTGGTTGCTGAGAAACGTTGCAACAGCAAAAAAGACAAAGCATCAAAGCTGTGCAACCTCCCAAAACGCTTGGATTGATGGGTCGCATGCGCACACGAGAAATGGGTACACAAAGCTGCGAGAACGCGAAGCGGAACACTGCTTGCAGCATAGAGTTAACTCGAGGTGCACTGGCGTCCCCCGGTCGTCTGCAATTGCAGTGCGGACGAAATCGCAAGGCATGGACAGGATTGGCTCGGTGAGGAATGCCCAAAAACAACGAGGAGGCTGAATGCTACAGCTGTGCTAGCAGGCCCAACGGCATGTGACAGATGATGGCGATGGGTATATCAACTTGTCACGGAGCCACTGCGAAGTTGGAGACGCTGCCGTAGCCCAAGAGTTGCACCATGCGTAACCCGGATCCGGATCGTACGAAGCAGACAAATCCGACTGCACCCAGCTGAGCTCCTGAGTGCTGCGTCACAGATAGGTTGCCACGGAGTCCTGCTGCGAGAAGCAAGTGCCCAGATGAGGGGACCCTTGTGGCCTCTGGGCGAAGGGACAGCATTCAAGAAAGCCTGTTTCGTGGCAGGAGGACTCGGATAAGCCAATGGCCTGCATTGATGAATTGGGTGGCCCGTTGCAATAGCTGTTGCAGAGGCTTGCGCCAAGCAATGTCGGTCGCTTGAAACTCCATCATGCTTGGTGCTTTTTGGCAAGTGCGGCTTCCTCCCCAAGCCCTTGCAAAGCCGGGGGATCTGATAACAGTGGACACCCCAATTCCCAGAGCCTACTGGCCAACTGGTAGCTCAGCGAAGCACGTCGCAGCCTCTCTCGGGGAGAATTCACGGAATGCTTGGCGATGTCGCGGTTTCAGCTCTGGGTCTTTGAAGGTTGAGGAAACCCTAAACTGTAAACCCCTGAAACCCTAGACTCTAAACCCTATAACCCTACACCCTAGACGCCAAACCCTAAACCCTCTCTAGGATTTGTGACGCCTTGTGGTTGAGTCCTCTCCGGCGGAAGGTGCTGTTAGCCTCTGCTGGCCCTGGCCAGGCTTATGCATGCGGAAGGGTGGACCTGCATAGGATACCTGCTTTTTGGCTTGAGCTTGATCCGAGGACCATTCTCCCCAACGGCCCTACATCAGCAGAGCTGAGGGGGAGGATGCAGCGTGTGGGATAGCAAACATTTCAGCACAGAGAGCTGCCTCTCACAGCTGTGCTGACACAGAGTTGGCCGAGCAGGAGCAACCTGAACTTCCATTATTCTTGGTGCTCATGTGCGAATCCGATTTCCTCCACAAGCCCGGACCAAGGCAATGGATCTCACAACAGAGAAATCCCCGTGTCCTACTGGCCAACTGGGCCCATGCTAAAAAGTGGCAGTGCGTTAACGGATCAAAGCTGTGGAAACTCCCATCAGCGCTGGGGTCGCATGTACACACGAAAAGTTTTGAAGTCTTGCTGGAGGGCATCGCATCGCACGCAAAAACGAGAGCACGGAGCAGCTTCAGAGCACTGGTGGCAACATAGAGCCAACTCAAGGTGCACTGGCGTGCTCTGGCGGTCGGCAATTACACTGCAGACGAAATGGCAAGGCCTATGGGCCTATGAGGGATTGGCTACGACTGGAAGGCCTGTGCCTAAGTACTCCGATGAGGCTGTATGCTACCGAGCAGGCCTACATGGACAGAGCACGTCACGGTTGGCATGCGGAGGATGATGAGTGCGTCCCCTTTTCACCAAGCCAAAGCGAAGTTGAACACACTTCGGAGCAGAACTGTGTAAAGGACAGCCGAGATGCAGCTGTTTGTTTGCAGGCATTGCGTGAGAAGTGCCGTGGACGTGATGAAGCAGCTTAAGGGCTTAGGGCTTAGGGTTTAGAACTTAGGGTTTAGGGTTTAGGGTTTAGGGCTCAGGGTTTAGGCACCGTTACCTGAAACTTGTGAACTTCGTAAGGGAAGTAGTTGGAGAGCACGGCAGATTGGAATTGGGGCGAGACATGGGGGAGGATACAGCCTGTGGGAGGACATCTTCACCTCAGAAGTTTCACCAAAGAGTGCTGTCGGCATCTACGACACGAAGTGGGACTGGTTCACTCCAACATCTCCCAACCACCCGACCCGTTGCCGGTTTTCTTGCTGCTGCTTGCTGCCTGGCCCAATTCCTGGAGCTTGGCCGACAGTCTCAAGTGTAGCAAGCCCTAAACCCTATACTCTACCCTAAACACGAAGCTTGTTAAGTCTCCTGCGATCTTGGTGGCCTCTCCGGGCCGCGACCTCCACAACCTAGCAGCCCCAGCAAAGGGAGGGGATCTGTGGTTGCGGGGACTGGCCGCGTTTAGTGCGCACCCGAACATGGATTGTGAATAAAGGTCGACTGGGTTCGGAAGCTAAATGCCCAGCAAGCAGCGATGAAGAACCGCAAAGAGGATAACTTCGAAAGAAGAGCAGGCGGACAGACTACATCCAGCTGCATCCTGACACTTGTCAGGTTGACCCCTCTAAGCACGGGAAGAGCAGGCAAAGGCAAGGCGACAAGCCTGGCTTCCTCCCTAAGTAGGACTCAGGGTTTAGGGTTTACGGTTTATGCCCCAAGGACCACGCGCGAAGGTGTGGCCACTCGCATCCACAACCCGGCAAGATCTGCGGATTGACCTCCCAAAGTCGCCACTGGCACTGGTGTTTCAACAAGGAGATCGCGGCGAAAAGGGAGCGCAAGTGCATTGACGACCAAGGGTGGGTGAATGCACTGCTTGCCTGGCATCTTCTACGACTGGTGTGTCCTACTAAGCTGTGAAAGTGTGTGCACGGGCGCCGGGATGTGCGACCAGACCTGTACCACCTAGGCAACTCGCACAGCTGCCAAAGAATGCTGTCTGGCCGAACGCAATCAAAGGCACCATTCGTACTGGCACTGCGCCGTTTGAAGTGGCGCCTTCCTTAGCCGGCTTCCCTGTCCCCACTAGTGGCACCCAACCGCCCATGCCTTGCAAGCCTTGCACTGCATGTCCCACATTACTCACCATCCATGGGGGCATCGGCTGCGATGCATCCATCTGCCACTGCCTGCGGCCGTCTGAAGGGCCTGTGCCCAAACTACAACGATGAGGCTGCATGCTACACCCAAAAAAAAGCAGGCTGGGACGAAGAAGGCGAGTTCAGAAGTTTGCAGAACCATGGGCAGGGCCCTTCATCCCGGTTGCACGTTCCACGCCGCCTCCGAGGCACACTAAGGATAAGGCGAGAAACCGGAGAAGCCCGGAAGACGGCTAGCCTGCATCCTCCACAACCAGGCAAGATCTGCGTGAGTCTCATAATAATTAGAATGGGGATTTGGGGTAAATGATAACATAACTATGATAAGGAACCCCCAAAATAGTATAAGTAATTATTTAGAGTCTCATGGAAGCGAGGATGTATCGGCTTCGAGAGTCGCCACAGGTTCTGGTACTGGTGCTTAAAGAAAGCCATCGCTCGACCTTCGCTTTGGTGTCTGTGGGAGCTCCCGAAAGGAAGCTGTGCACTGCCCGGAGATTCTAATTCCTGAACCTTGGATTTTTTGGTGCTTTCAGGTTTAGGGTCTTTAGGAGTTTTAGGGTCTCGGGAATGCTAACAGGGGACTTGGAACCATCAGGCATCTCTCAGGCAGAGCATTCTCACAAAACATGTTTGGAAACAGCTTCAAATAGCTGGCAGCCATTCCGGACCGTTAAAGAGCTGAACTTAAATCGCTCTGCGACGTTTCCAAGGCTTGCACGACCAACCGGGGTCTGGTACTAATGCAAAGGTTCTTGAGACCACGGCAGCAAGAAGAGAGAACCAATGCTGAACAAACCACCGGCTACTCTAACCCGTCCGATCTCGCTCAGAACCCGAAACTCCTAAAACTGATTAAAGATCAGGCTTATCTTCAGCTAGCACCTTTTTTGGGGTGTGCTCTTTCGCTCCGAGTGCCCTAGAAATCCGGGTTCAGGGTTTCAGGGCTTAGGGTTTACAGCTTTATGGAGTGCCATCGCCGAGGCTGCAAATGCAGAGGATGCCATAGGGGCTGCATGCTTGGGTGTACCTCCCCTTCAAACCAGCATCCCGATAATACAAGTTATTTCGGGAGGAGGCTCATTCATCGGTCTGGAATGCAGGAAAACAGTTGTAGGGATCGAGAGGTGTTTAGAGTGCATATGCCGTGCAATGCAAAGCAACGTTCCCCAAGCGCAATGCCTGCAGTCTCATCTCTTGTGGGAACAAAGTGTGATATCAAAACGTCTCAGGGGCAAGTTGGACCTCCAGAGCAAGTGTGTGCAAAAACAATCCTCGTCTGCTGTCGCCGTGCGCAATGCCCTGTGGTTGTCAGATCAAGCTGTCAGAAGTCAGGTTGAAGGACTTTCTAGGCGTTCGCGCACATATGTCGGTCAGCACGCAGCTGACAGTGTGGCTGAGGCCCAAGCACCTGCAACAAAACAGGGGCTGGCCCTGGCATCTGCTGCACAACCTTCGAGTCGCAAGAAGGAAACCTCTTCGCAAGATTCCAAGGTGAGGTCACCTGAACGACGCATGCGAACTCACAGATCGCTGCCTCCTGTCGCAAGAGCCCACATTTGCGGAGCGAGCTTCGACCGAGGTGCGAATGTCTCTTGCTGAACACCTCCAAGCCTCAACCGAATTCAGCACCCCCCCGATGCGACCCGCCCGGCAGACCTCAAGCAATCGGTTAAGCGGGTGAGCTGCTGGAGCTCGGGGAGCACGATGCAGTCGCGAGCCCAGCAACATAACATTGAACCGATGGGAAGCCTCGGGGTGCTGTGCAGACGGAGAGCCTTGATGCCAGGCACGGCCACATCACCGCGTCAACCACCTCGGCACGTTGGAGACGCAAACCCCACATCGCCGACCCATTTCCTTCCAAGCTTTGATGATAACTGATGACAAATCCAGATCAGAAGATACTTGGAAGACAGTTCAGGAAGACAGGCTCGTGCTCATGTCCGACATTGACTTATACTGATAAGGAGTTCTCACTGACCCGAATAACCCTAAACCCTAAACCCCTAAACCCAAACCCTAGACCCCTAAACCCTAAACCCTAAACTTTAAGCCCTAAACCCTCAACCCTAACCCCCAAACGCCCAGCCTTCAAAGTGGCGTTGGACTTCGGATCCTGCGGACCGGATCCAGGCATTTCATGCTGGGACTCAGGGCTTTCATGGAAAATGAGAGATCCTTTGAAGGATTCCTTAAAGGTACCACTGTATAAGGGTCTATAAAGAGTTAGAGTTTCATAAAAAATGAGGAGAGTGTAAACCTAAACTGCAAGTCCAAACGGTAGCTTCTACTGTGAAAAACTCAGGCACGCAGACTCGACCAGAACTCTAATATAATCCCCTAAATAGTAGGATTCTTCTTATAAGGACCCCAAAACAAACTCTCAGAAAAGTCGTAATGACCCGGTGCTGATAACCGACGCCGATCTATCAGATGCGCAGCTCATATCTTACAATTTTGCAGGTCCTTGTGATGCCATGCCTTGGATTCTTGGCAGATGATGATTCAGATGCTCTCCAGCAAAGTTCATGGCATGCTTGGACAAGACATGCAGCATGGAATGGCAGCTTGCGAGTCTTGTTGTAATTCGTTCACAACCAGCTTTACAGTTGCTTTAAGGTTTAGAGTTTGGGATTTAGGCTTCGAACTCTTCCACCAAGTGTTACTTGATCTTCCAAACATGCGAAATTCATCTAGCGAGCCGAAAACACAGAGAAACTTGTGGGATTCCTCTCATTGTCGAACATCTCACACATACACCGAATAGAATAGCGTTTCTCTCATCTAGGAAGTTTCTGCCACCTGCAAGCTCAGAGTTTGGTTTTGAGGTTTGGAGCTTGCAGTTGCGGCTTGGTTCCATCTTTTCCTCCGCGTCGGCTTTGAAGTTTGGTGGCGAGTTGCTCATCACATCGCTGGTTGGATACCTCACCACACGTTTCTCTTGCTGCATGGCGCGGTCTTACACAAATCGGAGCAAGAATTAGAGTACCGGTACTAGCACGCAAAGTGTTGGTAAGAAGGGAACAACAACAGAGATTTTAGTCGTCTTGGCAGCACTAATAACAACAGAAGCAAAAATGTGCAATCACAACGGTAATAATAGCAAAAAATAAAGCTTCGCATCCGATGCCACAACTCTCAGCCAACTAAACTGCTGATTCCGTCGGTGGAATGGATGGTAGTCTTAGATGCGCATGCGCCCGCGAAAGAGCCGTTCTTCTGCATGCCTCAAACATTTCCGAAACAATTCCGTTGATCAAAAACAAACCCACATCCTGGTTCGAAGAATTCGCAACCAAGTCTGCCTTTTGAGACTTCCTTCTCAGAAAACGTAGGAAAACGGCACCTGCAGAACTCACCCGCAGGACAAGCCATGGACCAGTCGGTAAGCGTGCGGCGAACCACAACAAACACTGAAACTAGAAGGAAGGAGGAGATTCTGAGTTGCAAACATGAAAACTTGCTGACTGCTACTGTGCGCGATAGAAAGTCTCCGTCCTGCACAACTCAAAAATTTCACATTTCCTTGTTTTATAAGCAGCAGTAAGCTCGAGTCTGCGAATTGTAGAATTTCAATTTGTGACGACTTGAAATGATCTGATTCAGAAAGGTTTTAAGCAAGGCAGAATTTGGGGAAGGTCTGCAAGCAGGCCTAAAGTCTTTAGAGTTGAGAGGAACTGCAAGGAATGCAAGGAAGAGTAGAGAGCTTTGGCACTGCGGAAGTTCGAGAAAGAATCAAAGGGGGATCAATGGCGGAGACGTGTAAGAAGGAGTGCCTGCATAGCGTCGAAAAGATTTTTCGCGAAAACACTAACAAATGTGTGTTTTTGGTTCCAAAAATGGTGCGTTCAAGGTACAACATGAATCTGTGAAAATGCAGAGCACTTTTTCACTCCACGCTTGAGCCAAACACCGAAGTGTTCAGCAAGGTCTCACGGAGTCTTGCGCAGATGAATTCCGTCTCAACTTTGCTAAACAAAGGAGGAATCCCATGCAACTGTCCTAATGCTTCTCAGGACTTCTGCGCTTACTCAAAACGAACACAAGTGCACAACCACTCTGCTCTGGCCTGTACCTTCCCCGACACGAGCGAAGCGAGGGTCGGCGGAAACAGCTGCAAAAGTTTACTCAGAGCAACTCGCACAGCTTCACTGATGCCAAAGCATCTTCAGTGCTGACAGTGTTCATCATGGGCACTCATGCTCAAAACAAGAACATGCCAAACATGCCAAAACATGTCCACGCCAAGCAAAGGTTCGTTCAAGTAAAGAAAACTGTTCAAGGTTTCTCCAAAACAACATCACGTGTTCTTCAAGCAGCAAGGAAACCTAGGGCACACTAAAAGGAGTCAACTTTTCACTCGTGCGAACAACAGTCGCGCCACAATTGGGCCTTCCGGAGCAAGATCTACGGGTGAAAGGGAAGGGTGAAACATAGCACCCTGTGCCTGCGAGCAGCTCGAACAGGAAAACACAGGTGCTTTACACGGCTCCACGAAAGCCGCGTGGGCCCCAGGTTTAGGATAGACTCACCAGTGACCTGGGCGCAAGGCGGGAGCACGTGATAGATGCTGCCTTCTTCCGCGAGCAACTCACGGGTGAACAAAGAACCAAGTTTTTATGCCTAAGAACGAACTAGGCCAGGAGCTCTACAAGGAGGAACTCACCTGTAAAGTCTTGGTGCTGGAACTGGCACAAAGATACTCACACACCAAGCTTGCCTTTGGAAACGGTGAGCAAACAACAGGAAACCATGTTTAAACACATGTTTAAACAGTTCCCTGCATGACGTGTCGCGCATGCCGACTGTGTCGAAACCCGTGTTTAAACAGCTCCCTGCATGACACACATCCCGAATGTGTTTAAACCCATGTTTAAACACATGTTTAAACAGTTCCCTGCATGACGCACATCCCCAATGTGTTTAAACCCATGTTTAAACACATGTTTAAACAGTTCTGTGAGTGTTGCACAGGCCGAATGTGTTTAAACCCATGTTTAAACACATGTTTAAACAGTTCTGTGAGTGTTGCACAGGCCGAATGTGTTTAAACCCATGCTTAAACACATGTTTAAACAGTTCCCTGACTGCTGCACGTGCCGAATGTGTTTAAACCCATGTTTAAACACATGTTTAAACAGTTCTGTGAGTGTCGCACATGCCGACTGCGTCGAAACCCATGTTTAAACAGTTCCCTGCATGACACACATCCCGAATGTGCTTAAACCCATGTTTAAACACATGTTTAAACAGTTCCCTGCATGACACACATCCCGAATGTGTTTAAACCCATGTTTAAACACATGTTTAAACAGTTCTGTGAGTGTCGCACATGCCGACTGTGTCGAAACCCATGTTTAAACAGTTCCCTGGATGACACACATCCCGAATGTGTTTAAACCCATGTTTAAATACATGTTTAAACAGTTCCCTGCATGACGCACATCCCCAATGTGTTTAAACCCATGTTTAAACACATGTTTAAACAGTTCTGTGAGTGTTGCACAGGCCGAATGTGTTTAAACCCATGTTTAAACACATGTTTAAACAGTTCTGTGAGTGTTGCACAGGCCGAATGTGTTTAAACCCATGCTTAAACACATGTTTAAACAGTTCCCTGACTGCGGCACGTGCCGAATGTGTTTAAACCCATGTTTAAACACATGTTTAAACAATTCTGTGAGTGTCGCACATGCCGACTGTGTCGAAACCCATGTTTAAACAGTTCCCTGCATGACACATATCCCGAATGTGTTTAAGCCCATGTTTAAACACATGTTTAAAGAGTTCCATGAGCGCCGCACATGCTGAATGTGTCTAAGCACGCTGGAAGCTGATCCCGGTGAGACACATTCCGAATATGTTTGAAGCGGGCATTGGCACAAGTGTTTTTAAACATGTTTAAACGCCGTGCTTCACATGTTTAAACCATGGTTTAAACATCTCAATGCGACGACAATGTTTAAACAAATAAACAAACATCGATCCACGGGCTAAACATGTTTAAACACGTTTAAGTTTAAACCGTTTAAACCTAAACGTGTTTAACCCGACCCTGCAACTCACCATGGTGTGACCGGTTCTTTCAACTCATCGAACAGGGAGAGTCCCTGCACTCACTCTCTGGAGGGAAACCTTAGCCTAAGGCAGCTTACAGCTAGCAGAGAGGCAACTCGACCCTGCAGCTACCAGGGAAGCCAAACTTGCAGGACAACCCTGAAAGGAACCTAGAAACCTCAAAGCCCTCTGTCTGAAGGGCAGGGTACAGGCAGAAGGCTCTAAACGCCTGCGCTAACAAGGCTCGCTCTTGCTCAACGGGACAGAGCTGTGACCAGGGTTCTCGCACTCACCACTGGCCCACTCTCATCAGCACTCAGCGGCCTCTCTGGCACGGTCACAACGACTGACATTGCGGTGGAGGCACGAGAACTCGTCTTCAGCTACAGGGTTGCTGGCGAGGCAGCCTCGCATCGAGCTGCACTGTCCACACACTCTTTCTTGGTGGGCGGTTCCGAGGTTCTGGGCCTCTTCAGTACCGAAGCAGAGCTGGCAGCCCTCACCGAGATCACCCGAGAAGACTCTATATCGCCTTACTGGTTGAGACGATTTTAGAAGGGATTCCAGTGCCATTTGAGGGTTATTTTGACTCAAAGAGCACTGTGTGTATCTCAAAGATGAGTTGCGTAAAGTCAAGCCGAGCTGCTTTTCTTCAAGAGCTTGTTCAGAAAGGTAGGTTTTGCAGATTTTCCATAGAACATATCCCGTATCCCAGGGATCTTCAATCCGGCAGAACGTCTACGAAAAGCCCGACCGCCGAGTCTCTGTGATGCTAGTGGGCTGGTTGATCTTCTCGCCCAGGCTTACCGGATAGACGCCTGAGTCACGCAGCGAAAGCTGTACGTGCCTATGGCTCCCATCACACTGGGCGCTCGAAAGGTCCCAGATAAACCCGGAGGAGTTACTTACAAACCACCACGCTTCCAGGGTCTCTCCTGGCCTTTCTCAAAGCAACACCGATCCCCCAAACAACCATGGTTTCGACCGAGCTTCTTAGATACTGCCTTGTAGATCGTCTCTCCCACAAACCAGACTTCTCTGGCCACTCGTGAGATAACAGGAGGTGCGGTGATTCTACATAGGCCACGAGGATCTCCTATCCTGCGCCAGGACCTTTTATGAATCGCGAGGGCAGCTCTCCACTTCTCTAGAGCCTTTCCACCCTTCCGAAACCGCAGGTGCCTCAAACCACATCCAGCCGAACACGGCGTAGACAGATGGGCGCACACCCAAACAGTACCCAAAGAAAGGACACTGAAAACTTCCTGTAACAACCAGAAACCGTTATAGCTCAGAAGATCAACTTCCTTAGTCACTCCAAAGTAAGCAACTTCTTCAGTCTTCGAAGCACGCTCGACAAAGAGCACTCCCTTCTTCACAACAGAGCTCTACAACCACTAAACGAGCACCACCTCGGGCGAGCTTGGTAGCTGAGGCCTCACAAGAGGGAGGAAGGTCGGCATATCGGAGCTGCTAGGGCTCCGGTCCTGGCCCACGCCCCGGGTCCTCTTGCGGTCTTAGCTCCTCCAGCAGCTTTCCCACAGTCTTTGCAACGCGTGCCGAGCCGACTGGAAGAGAGGCTGCCTCCTCCAGTGCCAACTCGGAGCCCCGGAAACACCTGTAGCCAGCAAAACCGGAAGTGAGATGGCCTCCTCCGGTCAAGGTGTGCAGCCTTTCAAGCAAGAACCGGAGGGCAGTGACCAAGCTGGAGCTGAGACTGCCTCTGCCGTAGTCGTCTGTTTGCGACTAAACGACTTTAGAGCACAATTCTCCCAAGTTACATCCCTCCATAGTGCAGGCTCCAGCTCGCATCTGAAAACACAGACCAGAGTCCACAACATCATCCAGGATCTCTCTAGAGCTGGGGAACACCTAAAGCTTATGAGGCAAACCTTGAACCCAGCGCAACACGTCCCTCATGCAGCCTCGGTTTTCGAAAAGTTTTTCGGCGTCAAATCGGACAAAAGCTGAATGTTGACGCTATTCCTGGATTTTGGTGCATTCCAGTCCGAACATTGTCCACTGTCACACGGTTTCGCTGAGACGGAACACATTCCTTGGGTTTTGGAACAATCGTGTCCGAAAAGTGGCGACTGTCATCCGAACATTGGACACTGTCACACGGTTTTGCTGTGGGCGGAGCATGGTTTGGCACAGTGAAAGCGATCTCGAAACATGTCATCTTAGCCGCTTGTTTCGCGGTATGTGCGTGCAGCATGTTTTTTTCCCGGACTCCGTGTACAGGTTTGGTGTGGATCAACTGATAGCTGATGCTCATGCCCGTGGAGGGAAAGCTTCCAAGGCTTTGCCAGCCTGCTGTGCCAAAGCTATGATCGCAACGTTGAGAATTGGCTGCTCAATGAGTCTGGCTGGGAGGGTCCGTCTGCGATGTGACGGTGAGCTGCCATCTGAATCGTTGCGTGGCTGCCTGCATTGTTTTCGCGAGTTCCTGTGGTGAGCCCGTAACAGCCAAGTTGCTTGTCATGAAGTGATGTTGGGCGGGCATTGGTGCACATCATGCCGCAGAGTCTTCTGCGGTTTCAATGATCTGGGCTCCAGAAGCTGGTGCACAGGAACATGACTCCCTGAATTCGTTGCTCCATCCGTCCGTCTCTGCTTCATGCAGTGTTTTAGGATGTGGTGAACGAGCTAGTATTCGCGGGAATTTGCCGCACTGACAGTAGAGTCGCGCGTGGTGGGTTACGGAGTAGCTGAGACTGTAGCAGTTGCTACGAATTCGTTGTTCCATGCGACGTTTCAGTAAAAGCAGAACAGAAAGAGCTGGTGTAATTTGAAGCAAGTCAAAACGTCCTTCTCGAGCAAACCCTAAAATCTGAACCAGGCGAAGCACGGCTCCAGAAACAAATATCAGTTGGCTGACTCCATCTGAAACACTGGGTTCAGCGAAAAACTCTTCGAAAACCTGTGCACCACAAGGAGAGGTCTCCCCTGCCGTTAGTTTCCGAGGGACCTCTAGGGAACCCCAGGGCCTCTGGGCCTCTCACACAGCACAACGCACAGAGCAGGCACGCTCCACACTTTTCACTCTGCTGTTCTTCAGCAGTCCAGGNAGCAGTCCAGGTCTTGAGCCAAACCCGGCACGGCTCGAGGCTTCAGTGCACAGCTCTCTGGACTTGAAACACTTCACAGCTGGTGAGCACTAACAGCGAACTTGGGCTTCAGCTCTCTACACACTAGAACTGGCTCCTGATACCTCTTAGGTATCCCGCTGTGGCTCTGGCGAAAGCGAACAGGCTTGAGTCACTTTACAAACACTCCAAGCGTCCACAAAGCTCACTCCGAGGTCCGGNGCGAACAGGCTTGAGTCACTTTACAAACACTCCAAGCGTCCACAAAGCTCACTCCGAGGTCCGGGCGGTACGACCGAAAGGCGGACCGACCGACCGACCGACCGACAAACCAACAAAAAAGGGTTTCGAAAACATGCAGAATGGTTTCGATCCATGCTTTCACCATGCCAAAAGAAATCGCACTCACATGACATGCAAAACNTCAGCTGGGAACCTTGGGAGGTCACATAAATCAACTCCCCCTCTTGACCGAAGGTTCCCAGACCCGGTCCTGTCCTCCTCTCGAAGACAAACGCCACAGATGAAGTCCTGTGCGTATGTCCCTCAGTCTGCGCGTCCAGGAGCAACGGCGATCCTAAAAGATCCCTCAGCAAAGCTCTTCAAGCTGTACCTGCCGGCTTGTGAATTCATCCGAGCCGTAGTGCAGCCAAAGCAGTCTCT
>BGNK01005710.1:887-12770 GCA_003297005.1 Symbiodinium sp. clade A Y106
GTTTCGGTGGTTTTATAAGGCGGCCTTCGCATGACAGGAGTGCCTTGCGCTGCCTTCCGCCCCTCGCAAGCTAGAGTGTTGTGCGCCTCCGCTCCTCTCCCGGAACCCCGGGCCCTGCTTCTGTGGCCAGGTCCTCAACGTCAACTTCGTCCTCTTCGAGTGTCTCCTCTCCGAGCTCTTCAAGAGGCACGGCAAGGGAGGCGCGCGGAGTGTGTGTCAGTTCCCGGACAGCGCAGGCGGAGGAGCCTTCGGGGGACGACGAAGATCAGGCCTGGTTTGTTTGTCCTTTCCGTGTGTGCTCGNGAGGCACGGCAAGGGAGGCGCGCGGAGTGTGTGTCAGTTCCCGGACAGCGCAGGCGGAGGAGCCTTCGGGGGACGACGAAGATCAGGCCTGGTTTGTTTGTCCTTTCCGTGTGTGCTCGGATGTCGCATCGAAAGCTGCTCGGCGGGATGTCGAGGAGCAGGCTGCCTCTGCGCAGACCGCCGACCCGGTCGAAGATGCCCCCCAGGTCTCCGAGCGTGCTGTTGGTTTGCGTTTCTGCTCTTGGACCATCGCAGACTGTAGCCTTTGCCCCTGCTGGTGCAGGACGAGCCGCTGCAGAAGACAGCTCTGGTGAACGAGGAGGCTCCGGCCAAAACCGCAAACAGATGTGTTCGGCAAATGTGGCGGCAAAAGCACGGGAAAGCACCCCTGCACCCGGCAGGATCTGACTGCGGCAAAACGACAGCGAGATGTGGCCCTGAGAGGGCTGGAAACGGCACAGAGCGGCCTGGAAGCGGCACAGGACCTGACCGCATACCTTCAGAAGCAGCTGCTGGAGTTGGAAGACAGCAGCAGCGCAAAGGCCAAGGAGGCCGAAACGAAACTAGAGAAGGCCAAGCAGGAGCTCAAGGACGCCAAGAAGGAGTTCCAGGAGGCCAAGAAGGAGCTCAAGGAGGCCGAGCAGAAGTACGAGGCCAAAGCAAGCGTCCAGGCAGGACGAGAGCAGGCCGGGGCTTCTGCGTATGCAGTTGTTGCTGTTGCCTTTGGTTTGCAGCGCTCCCGCATGGTCGTCNAGGCCGAGCAGAAGTACGAGGCCAAAGCAAGCGTCCAGGCAGGACGAGAGCAGGCCGGGGCTTCTGCGTATGCAGTTGTTGCTGTTGCCTTT
The DNA here is from genome assembly GCA_003297005.1 of Symbiodinium sp. clade A Y106. Classification (NCBI taxonomy): domain Eukaryota; class Dinophyceae; order Suessiales; family Symbiodiniaceae; genus Symbiodinium; species Symbiodinium sp. clade A. Next base: position 2,036 of record BGNK01005710.1, read on the forward strand.
GGTTTGCAGCGCTCCCGCATGGTCGTCGTGCGTTTTCGTGCGGTCCAACCGTTTTTGCTTTTTGGGGTCATGCTCTCCTCTCAGCAAGGATTCCGCTCGTCGTTAAGCCGTTTTCACTGTGTNGTCCAACCGTTTTTGCTTTTTGGGGTCATGCTCTCCTCTCAGCAAGGATTCCGCTCGTCGTTAAGCCGTTTTCACTGTGTTGGCTTGCAGCACTTCGGGGAGTGGCATGTTTTGCGCTCGCTTTGCGCTCTCCAGGTTGCGGTTGTTTTTGTTTGAGGCTCGACTTTCAGGTTACTGTGTCCGTGAGGGGGAGTCAAGGGAGTCAACCCTGCGTTCTTAGTGCTTGCCTTTAGCACGCGGACCTTGAAGAGCAGTGGGGTTCCGGCAAGACGAGTGCAGGCCGGGGGCTTCTGCGTGGGCATGTTGTCTTTGGTTTGTAGCACTCCTGCATGNGTGCTTGCCTTTAGCACGCGGACCTTGAAGAGCAGTGGGGTTCCGGCAAGACGAGTGCAGGCCGGGGGCTTCTGCGTGGGCATGTTGTCTTTGGTTTGTAGCACTCCTGCATGTCCGGGGCTCTTGGTCGTCGCCTTTAGCACGCGGACCTTGAAGAGCAGTGGGGTTCCGGCAAGACGAGTGCCGGCCGGGGGCTTCTGCGTGGGCATGTTGCCTTTGGTTTGTCGCACTCTTGCATGTCCGGGGCTCTTGGTCGTCGTGCGTTTTCGTGGGGTCCACGATTGTTGCTTGTTGGGGTCATGCTTTGTTCTCAGCAAGGATCCCCTTGTGGTTAAGCTGTCTCCACCGTGTTGGCTTGCAGCAGTTCGGGGAGCGGGAGGGGCTTTCGGAGCAGAGGGCTCTTGGCTAAGCCTTGGAGGGCTGTCCTNTCTCAGCAAGGATCCCCTTGTGGTTAAGCTGTCTCCACCGTGTTGGCTTGCAGCAGTTCGGGGAGCGGGAGGGGCTTTCGGAGCAGAGGGCTCTTGGCTAAGCCTTGGAGGGCTGTCCTGTTTTGTCTGCGTTAGTGCAGTGAGGCTCGAGGTGCAAAGGTGCAGCTGCTTTTGTAAGGCTCGACTTGCAGGGAAGCTTCGCAGGCACAGNCGTTAGTGCAGTGAGGCTCGAGGTGCAAAGGTGCAGCTGCTTTTGTAAGGCTCGACTTGCAGGGAAGCTTCGCAGGCACAGCGCTAGAGGTCTGTGGTAACGTGTTCCGGGTGTTTCAACAGAGGCTGCCATCTTGGACAGGTGGAGCTGCTCGTGTCATTGCTTGTACTTGGCGTGGTTTTCGGAGGTATCCGGGGTTCTTGGCCAGTTCACCTTTGCAAGTGGCTGGACCCTGCAGGNAGAGGCTGCCATCTTGGACAGGTGGAGCTGCTCGTGTCATTGCTTGTACTTGGCGTGGTTTTCGGAGGTATCCGGGGTTCTTGGCCAGTTCACCTTTGCAAGTGGCTGGACCCTGCAGGCGAAGGCAGCGCTAAGGTTCATCGAGGACGGGGGGAGAGTGCGTAGGGGAAACCTTGTGTTTGGCGTTCATGCTCCCCTTCGCAGGAAGAAGATCTCGGTCAGCCGTCTCAAGTGCGCGTCCCCGCAGCAAAAGTACAGGACGGACAGAGGCTTGTGGGGATCGCTGCCTGCGTGAATGCTTGCATGGACTTGATCGAGAAGTACATCAACCGAAGCGATATGAGTGCCATTAACCGCGTACCACCCACCTGCGCAGCAAGATGTGCGCGAGGTGGGAAGACCACCTTCCTGCAAAAGCTTGGGGAGAGACTGGCCCAGGCGCAGTACCTCCCCATCTTTGTGTCCTTCAACGGGGAAAGCCCCGTCAAACGGCGGGACAACGAGCTAGCGGACGCGTGGCTGTATAGGACTATTGCGTATGCGCTGCTCCCGGCCGACAGTAAGAAGCTTCGTCAGGATGTGGCAGACGAAATCGGAAATACCACGTGTCAGAAGGAGACTCTGCGAGCCTACTTCGAGTCCCAGAAGAACGTTGTTTTGCTCGTGGATGAGCTCAACCAGCTATTGCTGAAGANGGATGTGGCAGACGAAATCGGAAATACCACGTGTCAGAAGGAGACTCTGCGAGCCTACTTCGAGTCCCAGAAGAACGTTGTTTTGCTCGTGGATGAGCTCAACCAGCTATTGCTGAAGAGCCCCAACCCCGCAGACAAGGAGGCAGAGCAACGAGCCTCGCGGTTTATGAAAGATGTCTTCCTTGACGCTGATGGTGCCTACATGGTCTTCACCTCCCACATTCAGTCCACGGGGCTAGACTTNGGATGTGGCAGACGAAATCGGAAATACCACGTGTCAGAAGGAGACTCTGCGAGCCTACTTCGAGTCCCAGAAGAACGTTGTTTTGCTCGTGGATGAGCTCAACCAGCTATTGCTGAAGAACCCCGCAGACAAGGAGGCAGAGCAACGAGCCTCGCGGTTTATGAAAGATGTCTTCCTTGACGCTGATGGTGCCTACATGGTCTTCACCTCCCACATTCAGTCCACGGGGCTAGACTTNAACCCCGCAGACAAGGAGGCAGAGCAACGAGCCTCGCGGTTTATGAAAGATGTCTTCCTTGACGCTGATGGTGCCTACATGGTCTTCACCTCCCACATTCAGTCCACGGGGCTAGACTTGACCCAGTACATGGAGGGCAACTCCGTTAGGGGGCTGGAAATCACGGGCTTGCCATTCGCAGCTGAGCTCCAAGAGCTGCAAAACATGTCGACAGCCTTTTCTGGCTTGACGCACATGAAAGCTGCCTACTACTCAAGAGTCCCAGCCCTTCTATGGTCCTCGCANGGCTTGCCATTCGCAGCTGAGCTCCAAGAGCTGCAAAACATGTCGACAGCCTTTTCTGGCTTGACGCACATGAAAGCTGCCTACTACTCAAGAGTCCCAGCCCTTCTATGGTCCTCGCAGCATGATGAGTCTCTGCTCGCACAAAAATTCTCACAAATCCAGCAACACCCGAAAGAGCACCTTGCCGCTTTCTTGTCCGAGGTTTTCAGGGGCACCCCTTTGAAAGACATGGAAGCTTTCAGGCAACTAACAGATGGCAGCCGAAAAGGCAGAGCAATATGGATCCCATGCTTCATGTCGCACTTCCTTTTCCAATGTAGCATTACCTGGCCTGCCTGTGGTGTTCTTTCACGGTGGCTGGAAGCTATGCCAGCTGCGGAGCAGAAGGATGGCAAGGCGTGGGAGAAGATCATCGCGGTTGCCTTCGGCTTGCGCTACGTTTGGCAGCAGATGGGCGGCGAACCGCACAGCTGGCTGCATGGACATGAAGGGGCAGCAATCCAGTGTCTGGATGCCGACCCAGCGGCGACAAATGTCGAGGACGCAATTCAGAAGCTGCCAGAACCATTGCAGTACCCAACCCTGCAGCTGGTTCTCCCGAGCCACGCACAGTTCGAGGCAGTAGACTTGTTCGCTGTGAGGAGAGAGGCAGACAGNGTAAGCAACCACCCACGGCCACAGACTGCAAAGCATGCTTACTGGATGAGAGGATCGTCGACGCAAAACGCAAAGATGAAAGATGGATGGTTCCTGCCCTCGCAAAGCGAGATTGAAACTTTCTTGGGACCCTCCTTGGCAGCTGCAGCACCAGCGACCTGGCGGGATCCGGTAGACTAGCAGCACAGGCTGGCCGCGAGAACGGCTTTGCTTCTGACGTTGCCTCTCCCCTGTTTGTTNTTCTTGGGACCCTCCTTGGCAGCTGCAGCACCAGCGACCTGGCGGGATCCGGTAGACTAGCAGCACAGGCTGGCCGCGAGAACGGCTTTGCTTCTGACGTTGCCTCTCCCCTGTTTGTTTCTCTCGTGACGTCTCACCACGCATTCCTTCGAGGCCCGCGTGCAAAGTCTCGCATGTATTACTGAGATGCTGCACTTTAACGCAGGACCTCAATACCCAAGCCCGACCCTGCCCGACCCTCGGTCCAGGTGTTCCTCGAAAATGTAGCGGAGATTTTTGCAAACAAGAGTCGCGACGATTACGGGAACGCATATGTTACGGGGATCACGGGTGTCACGCCAGGCAGCAAGCCAGTTCCCCGCCTGAGCCTCAGACATGCNTTTTTGCAAACAAGAGTCGCGACGATTACGGGAACGCATATGTTACGGGGATCACGGGTGTCACGCCAGGCAGCAAGCCAGTTCCCCGCCTGAGCCTCAGACATGCCCTGGAGCCCGTTGAGCTGGGTTGAGTCGAAACTCCTTAAAGCTTGCAGTTGAGCCCCTGAAAGGTGAGCCCGCAACCGAAAGCTTGCCGCCAGTGGAGCCCGAAACGCGTAAAGTCTCTAAAGCTTGCGGCAAAGACAGAAACTTGCCGCCAATTTGCCGGACCTAAAACTTGCAGTGAGCCCGCCTACAGCTTGCAGTCAGCCCGAAACGTAAAGCTTGCCGCCAGTTGAGGCCCTAAAGCGTGCGGTTGAGCCCGAAACCTGAAAGATTCTCGCTAGTTCAGCCCGACACCTTATAAGCNGCTTGCCGCCAGTTGAGGCCCTAAAGCGTGCGGTTGAGCCCGAAACCTGAAAGATTCTCGCTAGTTCAGCCCGACACCTTATAAGCATGCGGGTGAGCACGAAACCCTAAAGCTTGCCTGCAGTTGAGCCCAAACCTAAAAGCACGCGGTTGAGCCCGAAACCCTTGAAAGCACCTGCCGAGGCTGTGGCCTGCTGAATGCTTGCCTGAGATTCTCACCCTCAAGTTGCAGAGCAACTTNCAGTTGAGCCCAAACCTAAAAGCACGCGGTTGAGCCCGAAACCCTTGAAAGCACCTGCCGAGGCTGTGGCCTGCTGAATGCTTGCCTGAGATTCTCACCCTCAAGTTGCAGAGCAACTTGTTTCTGCAGTTGCAGGTCCTCCTTCATAATGCTCCAATTGTCGGGAAGACTGGCCACCAGTTGAATATTCTTTGCAGAAAGGCGANTTAAAGCTTGGGTCGAGCTTGTATGGGAAACCGAATTAAATAGCGTGAGCCTGTGGTGAGAAGGAGATCGAACAACCTCCCCGCCAGGCCGCACTATGGCCCAAAAGATTTTGCATGGACTTTTCGCGCACTTTCGGGCCTTCTAAAAGCCAGCTCTGGGGCTGCAGGGCCGCATTTTGGAGCGGGTTCCGGCCGGAGCGGGGAAGAAGGACTTACGCTATCAACGAAACAGCCAGAGACTACACCGTAACATAGCNGCCGCATTTTGGAGCGGGTTCCGGCCGGAGCGGGGAAGAAGGACTTACGCTATCAACGAAACAGCCAGAGACTACACCGTAACATAGCGCAGTTTTGAAACATGGATATAAGAGAGAGGCTCGGAACTGAGATGTGCATCGGCTTTGCATCAGTTGGCCGGCTCCGTGCATTTCCTGAGCGAGCTGGAAACACATTGCAGCTGGACAAGTCTTGCTTGTTGATGACTTGTCACTGGCTGCACGACGGCAGACGACACGAAGGCTTGGCTGGATGTTCGGAAGCCGCGAGACGTGGCCGAAATCTTTCACCCGCCATCCACGCCCTGCTTGGAGGGCAAAACGGCAGCAAGAACTGAAAGACAACGTTTGTCGAGGCTCTTGCGGGGTCAAATTCCTTCATATGGCCGCACCTGGTGGGGGGCAATGACGATTCCTTTTTTTTAAAGCGCCACAGAACATCCAGTCCTCTGAGGGATGAGTGATGTTCGCATGCAGCTCTGCTCCACTTCAGCCTTGAAAGTTGTCCGCAAACAGCCAGAACTACAGTGCACCGCCAGCTGCCAGGGTTGGTGCATGGCGGATCTCTTTCACGTTGCCACCATCCACGTCCTGATCGGAGGGGCAAACGCCACCAAACTTAAAGACAACGCTTCTCAAGGCTCCTGCGGGGTCGATCTTTCACGTTGCTGCCAGTCCTGATTGAAGGCGATACGGCAGCGAACTCAAAGACAACGCTTCCCAAGGCGCCTGCATGTCCAATCGACACCTTGATGGCCATATCCCTGCTCAGACCATCCGTTGCACGAACCACTCGCGAGCCACATTCTTTCGCCCGGAGTATCACAGAAATCCCGTGCACAAAAAAGCTCAAATGCGTTACACCTCCTTAGACGCGCTTCACCTCCCGAGACGCGCTTGTTCTTCATTGAAGGGCATATTGCAAGGTTTTGTTTTGTATGTTTCTGAAACCGAAACGAAGCAGCCTCCATTTCCAGGGTGGTGCCAATGTCATCAGCTACAATGCCGCGTTGGAGGCAGCATGTTGCAAGGCACACGGTCAAGATTATGAGCTTTTTCTGCAGGCTCAACGCTCTGGGCTGTGCAACAGGGACCCTACCATTCTTGAGTTGCATGACATGTCTGCCGGTGCTGGCTGGATGGCTGTGAGGTGGTGGTTGCTGGAAGTCTGGCCAGCTCAACTCTAAGCCGCGCAGCCGCAGCATCGTCATTACAGGCTGGGGCAGTCAAAGCCGATTTGGGAGAAGTCTGATGTTCAAACTTGTGTCCTGAAGAAACTGAGAGGCCACGGCATAGTTGCCAACGTTCAGAAAGACAACCAAGGCAGGCTTGAGGGTTCGTATCCAGCAGGATGCAGCTTAAACCCCAAAACCTAAATCCTAAAGCCTGAACCCTCGTATCGAAGCTCTGTTCTGTGCTGCGAGTGTCAATGAGTGAATGAGTGGATGAGTGGTGGATGGGTGGGGCTGGGTGGCTGGTGGGTGACTGGACGGAGCGTAGAGAGACTGAGTGAAGTGGAAACCAGTGCAAAGTTCGAAAAAAATGCTCTATCACGTGTTTGACACGTTGAAGCTCTCTGTCTCTTCTGTATTGTGTTTTGCTACAGTTTTCCATGCAAATTCGCAAAAATATGTCTTCCGAGGCGCTCGCGAAGCCACCCAGCGACGGTGCAGAGTTCGAAAAAAACAGTGAGAGTTTTTGACACGTTCTGGCTGTCTGTATCTTCTGTCTTGTTTTTTGCAACAGTCTTCCATGCAAATTCGACAATATTGAATACGAGGTGCTCGTGAAGCCAGCGGCGACGGTGCAGAGTTCGAAAAAAATGGTGTATCAAGTGTTTGACACCTTCTCGCTAGTGGTTTCCATGCATTTTAAAAAATGCGATATGGTCTAGAAACTGAGAGTTCGCGAAGCCAGCGGCGACGGTGGAGAGTTCGAAAAAAATGGTGTATCAAGTGTTTGACACCTNGGTTTCCATGCATTTTAAAAAATGCGATATGGTCTAGAAACTGAGAGTTCGCGAAGCCAGCGGCGACGGTGGAGAGTTCGAAAAAAATGGTGTATCAAGTGTTTGACACCTTCCGGCCGTCCGTATCTGCCGTTGTCGTGTTTCGCTAGTGGTTTCCATGCAAAAATGCGATATGGTCTGGAAACTGAAAGTTCGCGAAGCCAGCGCCAGCGGCGACGGTGCAGAGTTCGAAAAAAATGGTGTATCAAGTGTTTGACACCTTCCGGCCGTCCGTTTTTGCCGTGTCGTGTTTCCCATGCATTTTAAAAAATGCGATATGGTCTAGAAACTGAGAGTTCGCGAAGCCAGCGGCGACGGTGGAGAGTTCGAAAAAAATGGTGTATCAACCTTCCGGCCGTCCGTATCTGCCGTGTCGTGTTTCGCTAGCGGTTTCCATGCAAAAATGCGATATGGTCTGGAAACTGAAAGTTCGCGAAGCCAGCGGCGACGGTGCAGAGTTCGAAAAAAATGGTATATCAAGTGTTTGACACCTTCCGGCCGTCCGTTTTTGCCGTGTCGTGTTTCGCTAGTGGTTTCCATGCATTTTAAAAAATGCGATATGGTCTAGAAACTGAGAGTTCGCGGAGCCACCGGCGACGGTGGAGAGTTCGAAAAAAATGGTGTATCAAGTGTTTGACACCTTCCGGCCGTCCGTATCTGCCGTGTCGTGTTTCGCTAGCGGTTTCCATGCAAAATTGCGATATGGTCTGGAAACTGAAAGTTCGCGAAGCCAGCGGCGACGGTGCAGAGTTCGAAAAAAATGGTATATCAAGTGTTTGACACCTTCCGGCCGTCCGTTTTTGCCGTGTCGTGTTNGGTTTCCATGCATTTTAAAAAATGCGATATGGTCTAGAAACTGAGAGTTCGCGAAGCCAGCGGCGACGGTGGAGAGTTCGAAAAAAATGGTGTATCAAGTGTTTGACACCTTCCGGCCGCCCGTATCTGCCGTGTCGTGTTTCGCTAGCGGTTTCCATGCAAAAATGCGATATGGTCTGGAAACTGAAAGTTCGCGAAGCCAGCGGCGACGGTGCAGAGTTCGAAAAAAATGGTGTATCAAGTGTTTGACACCTTCCGGCCGTCCGTTTTTGCCGTGTCGTGTTTCGCTAGTGGTTTGTTTCCATGCATTTTAAAAAATGCGATATGGTCTAGAAACTGAGAGTTCGCGGAGGCACCGGCGACGGTGCAGAGTTCGAAAAAAATGGTGTATCAAGTGTTTGACACCTTCCGGCCGTCCGTATCTGCCGTGTCGTGTTTCGCTAGTGGTTTCCATGCAAAAATGCGATATGGTCTGGAAACTGAGAGTTCGCGGAGAGAGAGAGAGAGAGAGAGAGAGGGAGAGAGAGAGAGGGAGAAAAATAAGAGAAGAGAACAGAAGAGAAGAGAAGAGAAGAGAAGGGAAGAGAAGAGAAGAGAAGAGAAGAGAGGAGAGAGAGACAGAGAGAGAGTGCCCAGGTGCTGGCGGGGTCGTCAGAATCAGAGGCAGCTGCTTTTCAAGTGTAGTGCTGTGACCGCTGATCCCGTTTGTTTGCTCTTCGTCGAACCCCCCCTCCGGGGGGCGGGGCACGGGTCGAAACCAAGTTAGATGTTGCTCCAATTGACACGCCTGAGAGGCTGTAACAACGTTGCTTTTTCGGAGACAGCGGGAGCTAAATCCAGCAAGCCTTGTCACGATGTCTCGAGACTCGTGCAGATCTTTGGTAGCAGCTTACTTGAAAGGCTGTGAAGTCGCTTGGGGATTGGCCGTGCTGGCCTTGGCGGCCGAGCAGAGCGTTCTTCAGGTGTCTTCCTAAGCCCTAAACCCAAAACCGTCACTCCGCTGGCCGAGAAAGCGTTCTTCAAGTGCTTGCGCAGTGCTGTGCAGGATGTGGCATGCAGGTGGCAGAGCCANCTTCGCGTTTCACAACACTTTCCCTTGTTTCACCGAGTCTCACCCCCGATGTACATGTTCCCTTGTTGACCGAGTCTCACCTCTGATGCACGTGAAGCTCGCCTTCCCAGCCTTTTTTGAAATGCTCATGATGACTTGCTTGTGGCTCGGATGCTGCACGCTCCGCGGCCACGTTTCCGGGCCCGAAAGCGATCACACATGTAGTGTGGACACAACGTCCCCAAGCTGTGCTGTGTGCTCAGAAATCCTGCAAGCTGCCGAGTTGGAACGCTGGCTTGCAGAGACCAGCACTGGAGTCGTCCTTCCCTCAGTTTCTGCGTGGTTTCGCTGGCTTANGTCCCCAAGCTGTGCTGTGTGCTCAGAAATCCTGCAAGCTGCCGAGTTGGAACGCTGGCTTGCAGAGACCAGCACTGGAGTCGTCCTTCCCTCAGTTTCTGCGTGGTTTCGCTGGCTTACCCGGTCCGACTTGATTGCGTCTGCATGGATGCCACGGGTCCAAGGTCCGGGGTCTGGTTTTGGGCGTCGCAAGACATCCCGTTTACCAAGACTTCGTGGGAACACATGGTGGCTCCTCCCTTTGTAGACTCATGAACAGGATCAGGAATCAACTTTCGACGTAAAAGAGTCTGCAGCGAGCCCNCCAAGACTTCGTGGGAACACATGGTGGCTCCTCCCTTTGTAGACTCATGAACAGGATCAGGAATCAACTTTCGACGTAAAAGAGTCTGCAGCGAGCCCGGCACAACTCCTCCACTGGCGATGCAGCCGCTTTAGGGGTAGGTTTCTTCACATAGAGTTCGTTTTATCGGCAGAACTGCCATGGCACACCTCGGCTTCAAAGACACGGAAGAGGCAGCTGCTGCTGTCGAGAAGGACAGAGCTGAGCACACGAGGGGTAAGCTTCGAGCACACATGTGGGTTCCCGTTTTGGGGCTTCCTTATGGGCATATCCTTGCNAAGGACAGAGCTGAGCACACGAGGGGTAAGCTTCGAGCACACATGTGGGTTCCCGTTTTGGGGCTTCCTTATGGGCATATCCTTGCAGACCAGTCCAGAGCCCCCAACAGTGGTGGGACATATTCTGTATGACTTAGCACAATTTTTCCAGCCCAGGCCATTAAGAAAAAGAATATGTTTCTGTCTCCGTGTTCGTGCCTTCCTATACAAGAACAGCAGTGAGAATAGCTTGGCCATTCCGGCGTGGAAACATCCTTGCCAAGTGTGTTTACACACAGCTGTCACAAGTTAGGGCCNGGTCCAACCAGACCGCTTTCCTCAGCGGACAGTCGTGATGCCATGATATTTTGCAGAACTGACGGAGAATCGGCTGCCTGCCATGCTTACAGATGTAGATGCTTGGAGTTGGAGGGCCTCTGCAGGCGCAGTGCAGCACAACGGGTGTTCTAGGGTCTGTGAGGTCATGCCAGTAGAAACTGTGCTGTTTCGAACTGCCGGCATACAACCCTTGAAAGGACATTGAAGATATGTGAAGCCCGTAAGGTTTGCAAGTGCAGTGTGCTAGGAGTGTTAGTTTCCATAGGGCATACGCATGCCCATGGAGTTTCTTTGTCTGTCGTGTCCCGCAGAGCAGGAGCTGCGCGCTTTGCAGCGCGAGTTATGTGCTCGAAACAAGCA
>BGNK01005710.1:17357-35102 GCA_003297005.1 Symbiodinium sp. clade A Y106
TTGGTGGCTCTTTCTGGCCCACGTTTGGCCGTAACAAATCGTACTGCCGAGTCTTGGTGACTCTTTCTGGCCAACTCTTGGCCGTAACAAATCGTACTGCCGAGTCTTGGTGGCTCTTTTATGGCCTACGTTTGGCCGTAACAAATCGTACTGCCGAGTCTCGGTGGCTCTTTCTAGCCAACTCTTGGCCGTAGCAAATCGTACTGCCGAGTCTTGGTGGCTCTTTTTGGCCAACTCTTGGCCGTAACAAATCGTACTGCCGAGTCTTGGTGGCTCCTTCTGGCCAACTCTTGGCGCGCATTGAGGAATCTAGAGACTTCACGAGGACGGCGACTGCTGCGGCGATGGCGGTGTTCTTTGTTGGCTTGTACAGGTTGCATCTTCAGCTTCGTGCAGTAAGCTCATATCTGATAGCTGTCGTTGCTATCATGAAGCGATGTCGTGACCGTCACTTGCAATTGTGTTGTATCTTGAGCTTCGTGCAGTAAGCTCATATCTGATAGCTGTCGTTGCTATCATGAAGCGATGTGGTGACCGTCACTTGCAATTGTCTTGTATCTTGAGCTTCGTGCAGCAAGCTCATATCTGATAGCTGCCGTTGCTATCATGAAGCGATATCGTGACCGTCACTTGCAATTGTCTTCGACAGCTTTTGAGGGTTGGAACTTCTACTTGTCAACTTGTGAACTATGATGCCTCAGATGTCTGTTGTGTAGTTTCTGTCTGAAATGTAGAACATGTTCTGCCAAACTTAAGCGTCCGTATGTAGCTCAACAGTTGTTTAGTACTTGTAAAAGTATATGACGCTGTAAACCATACTATAGTGGAAATGTGAAACTGAACTGTATGTAGTTGATAAACTTTTTTATAGCTCAATGTTATGGGATTCTTTGGGTGGGTGGGTGTTATATCAAAGTCTTAAACACACCTGTGCACACCACTGCTCGATCCGGAGCTGCTGAACCCCAAACCCTAAACCCTAAACCCCCGGTTTGAGACTTCGGATCTAGGGGGTGTATAGGATGAACTACTGCAAAGTGGGAGTTTCCAGCATCATCTTCCCTTTAGCATGTGTGCAGTTTAGGGGTCGAACCCTTAGATGCGGCTTCAGGCGCTAGACCCTAAACCCTAAACCCCAACTCTAAACTCAAAGCCCAAACCCTAAACTCCTAAACCCTAAACCCTCTAATACCTGTTGCCTGCCCAAAGGGGCTTTTGAGACGCACTCTGCTGATGGAAAAGAGGCCCTTAAAAAACAAACCCTAAACCCTAAACCCTAAACCCCAAGCCCTTTCAAGGCCCAGGGCGCCCACAAAGAACAGAGGCTTCTTATCGGGTTTGGAGGTCGGGGCTTGGGGATGCACCGTTTGGGTCAGTGCGTTATGCTAGACTAAACTATATCAAGCTATACTATAGGGGTTAGGGTTTGGGGTCTTTACTGTACTCTACTATACTATACTGTGCTGTACTAGTACTATACTTTACTGTAGTATGCTAGCCTTAACTGTACTGTATTCTACTCTATGATTCTTGCTATATAGTAAGCTACAGTAAATGTCGTAAGTGGCAACATATGAGCTCTGTCTCGTATTCTTTTGAGAAAGCGGATGCCAGCGTCGCGACTCTGATCGAGCCCTAACCCTAAATCCCTAAAGTTTCTTGGAGGCAGCCGCCAACAGAGAATTTCGATCCAAACGTACTCCAGTCCTAAGCCCTAGACACTAAACCTCAAACCCTAAACCCCAAACCTTAAACCCTCGACCCTAAAGCCAAACCTTAAGCTCTCAACTCTCAACCCTAAACCCTAAACCCTAAACCAGGCTCCGACAGGCTCGCCTCTGAATGTGGCCGCTGCCTCAATGGATGGGGGGCCCCCAGAGTCTGAGAACCCCCGATACCCCATTCATTAGGGTTTAGGGTTGAGGGCATAGGGTTCAGGGTACAAGGTTCAGGGTTTTGGGGGTTTGAGGGTTGAAGGCGTATAGCGTTTTGAGGTTTGGAGTTCAGGGGAGCCCAAAACCCTATGCCCTAAACCTCAATCAGGGCACTCTCCGACTTTTCCTGGAGGCCCCAAAGGTCCTCGGCAATCTAAATCCGTAGGTAAGCGTTGAGGGTTCTGGGTTTAGACTTGAGGGTGCTGGGCTGAGGGCTGAGGGTTTAGGGTTAATCTTTTTCGGCTTAGGCTTGAGGGGTCAAGCTTAAAAGGGCGGGTTGAGATCAGATTGAGGTTGAAGGTTGTGAGGGTTCCCCCAGCCCTGATGTTTCGACCATAAGCCTCAGCTGCATCCGAAGACTTATTGCTCGAGCCTAGCTACCCACAATCTCTCGTTACCTGCCGCTCTCACCATGGCTACGGTGACGCAAATCGCCACGGAGTCCGAGGTGCGCACTGCCTGAAGCTAAAGCCCAAAACCCTTGGCCCTAGAGCCCTACGCCTCAAAACCTCATTGCCCAGAGACTCCAATATCCCTTAATTAAGGAATATACCTTAAATCATATTAGGGATCCTACTATAATTTAAGGTATATTCCTTAATTAAGGGATATTGGAGTCTCTGGGTGCTTGAGCTCCTGAACCCTAAATGAAGTGCCTTGAAACCGTAAGCCTTGCAGTCTGAAACCCAAACCCTATATCCTACAGTCTAGACCCCTAGGCCCCACCTGGTAAACCCTGAACCCAACCCTAAACCCTAAAGCTTAAACCCCAAACCTCAAAGCCTCAAGCAAGAAATATATAGAAATTGTGCATCTTTGCCTGCCCGGCCGGCCCAACCAGAGCCCTGTCTGATACTTGAACCCCATACCCAATAGACTAAAGAAGTTAGGATTTTGATTTCGAAGGGACAGTTAAAATCTTTAACTCTGCCCAGCAGCCCCGCCCAACCCCCCAACGCAAAAACGTGTAAAGCAAGGTGCACAACAACTTTCTCGCTCAATACGTTTCGCTCAAACCTTATCGGCACCCAAAGCCTTAACAACCAAAGCCCAAAGCCCAAAGCCTAAAGCCCAAGCACGGAAGGCTTGCTCGGACACCGCTTCCATCTCCACCTCTGGGAAGGACCTTTGGCTCAGGGCTTTGGCTCAGGCTTTGGGGTTTGTGGGTTTGGGGTTTAGGGGTTTAGGGTTTAGGGTTTGGGGTTTCGGTTTAGGGCCCTAAGCCCTAAACCCTAAACGCTCGTGCGACAGAAAAGGCCCTCAAAAAAAAACCTAAACCTTAACCCCTAAGCCCTAAACCCTAAACCGTTTAGGGTTTAGGGTTTTCGGTTCGGATGAAGGGCTTCAGAGGGTCGGGGCTGCGGGGTTCCGGGGCTTCAGAGGCTTCAAACGCTTTGGGGGGGTTTCAGCTGTTACCTGACCCTAAGGGTCCAAAGGACCCAATGATTAGGTACTTGGGTCTCGGATAGTAATAGTAGTTATGTAGGTTTCTATTTTGGGGAGTGTATGATGATTAGGTACTTGGACCCTTAGGGTTAAACCCCTAAGCCCTGAATTGGGGTGCAGGGCCGCGGGTTTAGGCTTTCGGCTTTGCTTTGGGGTTTTGGATTTGCGTTTCAGGGCTCTTTGGGGCTGAGACTTAGGGCTTCGGGTGTAGGGTTTCGGGTTCGGTTTAGGGTTTAGGGTTTAAGGTTTCGGGTTTAGGGTTTAGGGTTTAGGGTTTAGGGTGACGAGAGCCACAGCTACTGTATGTCGTGTTTCAGCAGCCGACAGCTTTTTCCTCACATCGACAACCCCGGCAGCCGACGTCCTTTCTCACCTTCACACCCTGCCTAGGCCTAGACCCTGAATTGCAGCCCTTCCTTTGGAGAACCGTTTTGTGTCGTTTAGGAGCCGGGAACCGATGACGAATACATGAGGTATCTAAGGTAACCATAAACCCTAAGAGGCATTACAACTCAGGTTTCATGTCGACACCGGCCAGAAGCCCTGAATACTAAACCCGGGCTCCCCAGCCAAGCTACAATACCAATAGGTGGTGTTCATGAGCAGTTATCACTTGGGCTAGTTTAGTTCCGGGAAGCATAGCATAATGACATTCCCTGCAAATACCTCAACCCCAAAACCCTAAACCCAAAAGCTTAAATCTAAACTCCTACTTTCAGCTTGGAGCTTAAGCAGCAAATAGATGCTTTGTCTGAACCGCAAAGCGCTGGCCCAATGAGTCCAGCTGTGTCCTGTCCCATCTGTTCTGCTTTCCTCGAGCAAAAAGCAGAACTCGACCCTCCAAAACCCAACCCTGACTGCCGACTCAAACTTAGGGTTTAGGGTTTTGGGTTTTGGGTTTAAGGTTTAGGGTTTAGGGTGAACAGTTTTAGCGCCGTCACCAAGTGATGTGTTGGGGCATGGCTGCGACTTGGCCATGGCACGGAGTAAGCTTGTGAAGGCAGCTGCTACGAAGCCTGTGGGCAAGTCGAGGCCAGCAGCCAAGGCTTCGACAAAGCCCGCAGCGGACAAGTCAGAGCCAACTGTAAAGCGCGAGCCTGCCACAGCAACACCGTCGAGCCTCACCTTCCAACCCTTGAAACCCTTCATCTCACGAACCTATCCCCCCAAACCCGAACCCTATGCACCGAATTCCCCGCAAGGCCCCAGCATAAGTCATACATAAGGTTTACGGGCTTCCAAATCCAAAACCCTGAACCCAAACCTCAAAACCCTAAAACCCTAAAACCCTGAACCCTGAACCCTGAACCCTAGAACCCTAAAACCCTAAAACCCTGAACCCTGAACCCTAGAAACCTAAAGCCCTAAAACCCTGAACCCTGAACCCTAGAACCCTAAAACCCTGAACCATAGGCCTAAAGGTTAAACCCAAACTCCGAACCTTTCTCTGGTGAAGGACTCTACGCCTTGCACGGTGACGGCACCCTTGGATGACAAGGAGTCCCTCCCTAAGCAGACAAGACCATCTAGACATTATACATATATATATGTATATATATGGACACCCCCCTTACATATATATATATATATGTATGTATGTATGTATGTATATACATGTATATATGTATATACATGTATATATGTACATACATGTATATATATATACATATCTATTTGATTCTGCCAAAAGGGGCAGACGGCTTAGGGCTTAGGGCTAAAGGTCCGGGCTTCAGCATAAAGGTTTAGTTAGGGTTGAAAATGAACCTAGGTTTGAGGGTTTGTGGCCGGGGTCGTGGCTTTGCGAGACGACGTGCCCTCTGCGATTGATTTTCGTTTCTACATAAAACAGAGGGTCCTTTGTAATGCTATAGTATAATTTGGCCCGAGACCCTATCCTAATCATGAAGGCACCAAGGTTACGCTGAACTGCTTTCCTGAAACCTCAAGCCACAAGTCCTTGCTTTGGAAGTTGAGAAACCCTCTACCCCGAACCCTAAACCCTAAACCCTAAACCTCTAAACCCTAACCCCTACACCCTGAACCCTAAACCCTCTACCTTGAACCTAAAACCTGCAAGGCTAAACTCAAAAGCTCGAACCGTAAAGGCCTTCGGCTTTAAAGCCTTGGATCCCTTATTTCCCAAGCCTTCGAGGAGCCTCTTGGTCGAAACCCTTAACCAAAAATCCTAAGTCCTAGTCCTTGCTGGAGGATCATGGGACTTAGGGGTCCCTTTCAGGGATCTATAGGGGTACTATAAGGGCTTAGGGTTTAGGGGTTACATGGAGGATCATGGGACTTAGTAAGTATGGCTATAAGTACCTTAATGGGGGTTATAAGTAGTTACAAGTATAGCTACCCTAATATTCACCCTTAGTTACTAAGTCCCATGATCCTTTAAGTAAGCCTTAAACCCCTAAACTGTCTGGTTCTTAGTAGGGAATGGGGGAATGGATCCCAATAGTAGTCCTTATATAGTCCCCAATAATCGTCTCCATAATCCATCCCCCCATTCCCTACTAAGAACCAGACAGCCTACTAAGAACCCCAAACCCCTATAGTAGAACCCTTACAGGAACCCTTAAAGGAACCCTTAAGGGAACCCCATTCCCTACTAAGAACCGGACTCTTCTTGAACCTTAAACCCCTAAACCCCTCGACCCGAACCCCCCTCGAAGAACCCCCGACGATTTTTTCCTCAGGAGCGAATGCCACCCTTCTCCTCGCTGGCCCTCATCCATTACTTCCTGGCTCCTGGGCCCTGGGGTTTAGGGTTTGGGGTTTGGGGTTTAGGGTTTGGGGTTTAGGGTTTAGGGTTGGGGTTTTGCAAGGGCTTATATACGCTTTTTTGGTGGGAGTTTAGGAGGGTCTTTGTCGGGAGCTAGAAGGCTTCTAGGGCTTTGCCGAGGTTTACAGAGGGTGTCAATGCATTGTCATATAGGGTTTATGTAGGGCTTATAAGGATTGTATGTGGGTGGTTGTCAAAATTATGGTCCCTTTATGGGTCCCTAATACAGTACGGCACCTAATATTTAGGGTACCCAAAAAGGGACCCTAATTTGGACAACCACCCATGTGGTTTCAGAAATAGGGTAGCCTGTTCAGGGCGATCTGGTTGTCTAGGGTTCTACATTAGATATTTTGTATTGGGGGGTACATTTTCGACGGTAGTTCAGGTTAAGGTTTTGGGCTTCGAATGTGAAAGTTTATTTCTTTTCAAAGAGAAACTTTTTACTTACATTGGCAGTGACATATACCTATACCTATACCTAATATCTCTATTTGTATCTATGTCTACATATGTATCCGTATCTATATCTATACCTTTATCTATATCTACATCTATATCTTTGTTTATATCTACAATACATCTATATCTTTAACTATATTTTTATACCTATATCTATTTTGATATTTTTATTTCAACATCTTAAACCCAAAACCCCGAGCCCTAAACCCTAAACCCCTTCATCCATAGTTGCAAGCCCACCCTAAGCCGTAACCCTAAACCCCAAACCCAAACCCCTAATCCCTAGACCCTAAACCCCTAAAACTCTTAACCCTAAACACTGAACCCCAAACCCTTCAAAGGTTCAGGGCACCACCCTAAACCCTAACCCCTAACCCCTAAACCCTAAAACCCCTTAACCCCTTAACCCTGAAGCAAAGGTTTTGGCGACGGTGAACTTGGTGATCACAATCCCAACCGCGAACGAGTATGCAGAAAGGCCGGAGCTGGGATCAAGCTTAGGTCCCACTCATAGCAGTTAGGGTTTAGAGTTTTGGGGTTTGAGGGTTTCAGGGTTTAGGGTTTAGCGTTTTCGGCTTGAGGGTTGAGGGGTTTAGGATTACAGGGTTTAGGGTGTCGAGTTTGGGGCTTCACCCCAAAACCCGCACCCTATACCTGAAACCGTAAATCCTCCACCGCGAACCCCATCAAGCCATCACGCCCTCCACACCCTAAACCCTAAACCCAAATCGAGAAGTGCAACAAAAAGCCCTAAACCCTCCACACTCTCAACCCTAAACCCTAGACCCTAAACCCTAAACCTAAATCCTAAACCCGAAACACTGACCGAAGGTTAGGGGCTGGTCGGCTCTTCGCCGGGCTCATGATTGGCATTCTGCCAATCCTCGGCATCGCTGGCAACATCTTTAACCAGAGGCTTTCCCTGACCAGGTTAAGCCTGTTTCAGGATTTATCGGATTCAGGGTCGAGGGATATTTAGGTTATATCGTTTAGGGTTGGGGTTTAGGGTTTAGGGATTGCGAATTTCAGCCTGCAGGTTGTGGTTTAGGGCTTCGGGTTTAGGGGACCAAGTCATAGCTCCAGAGCTCTTTTCCTGAAGCCCTGTGTCTCGAAGCTTACACGGTAGGAGCCCCCACATACCCTAAGGTCTCTTATTATAATTACAGTATCATATGCCCCGAAAAAGCCCTTAGTAGCTGAGTGGATACACTTTACACTTGTTGGGATAGTATCACCCACTAAACAACTAAAAGTGTACACTTTTTTGGGGCTTATGAACTCAGCAACTAAGAGCCTATACTAATTGTTTAAGGCCCTTGGGGAACCCCACATCCCTCATCCAGGCTTCTTTCTTGCATGCCGTTGAAGCATATCTGGATTCTTTCGGCGCTCTTCAACGTCTCTTGGTGGTAATTTGGGATTGCTTCCAGTTTCCCTTGCAGTCCTGTTCAGTCCCTCAAGCCTACGTAGTGCCTACACCCCAACACCCTAAGCCCTAAACCTTTACAAAAAAACCCTTTACAACGTCGTGCGTGTCCAGCGCTTTCGAACTCATGCAGTTGGAAAAAGGCGTGAACAAAACAGCCTGTATGTGTAGAAGTCCATAATCAGAGCCTTATCAAACCCTAAACCCCCCACCGGGCTCTAAATCCCAGAGGTCTTGGCTTGCAACCCTAAACCCAAAGCCTTAAACCCTAAAACCCTAAAGCCCTAAAACCCTAAACCCTAAATCCACCCTAAACCCTAAACCCTCAGCCCTAAAACCCTAAACCCCCCCCACACCGGGCTCGAAAACTAGAGGTCCTGGCTTGCGTGCTTTATGCCCTGGCTGGTCTGATGCGCTTCAAGTGGACCCTCCTTATCTCCCGGGGCATCATGGGCTTCTGGGCTCTATCTGGGGGGGTTTAGGGTTTCGGGTTTAGGGTTTAGGGTGTAGGGCTTCTGGGCTTTGTCTGGGGGGTTTTTAGGGGTCTGGCGGCTTAAAGCTTAGGGGTTGGCGGTTTGGGGGTTTAGGGTTTAGGGCTTCTGGGATCTATCTGGGTCTAGGGTTTAGGGGTTTGGGTTTAGGGCTTCTGGGCTCTGTGGTTCGTGTTGGGCTTCGGGGCTCTAGGGTTTACGGCTTGAGGCTAAAGGGCTTTGGGTTTAGGGATTTGAGGTTTAGGTTTTCTGGCTTGTGGGCATCTGGGCTTAACTTAGGGTCTTGGGGTTTAGGGTTTAAGGCTTCGGGTTAGGGTGCTTTTTGCGAGGTCTCATCAACGTAACATGAGATTTTCAGAAGGTTTCGCAGGCAAGGGGATCATTGGGTTCTGGTTTCTTATCAAGGAGCTGAGCCTGAAACCACTTTTCAAGCGGATTTTTATAAAGGTTTGTGTTTGCAGGTTATAGGCTGTAGGTCTTTACAACGGTTTTAAGGAACATAGTTTCGGTTGTCATACTATGGAACGTGTATTGCTGATAAGGTCACTTGCTTGAAGCTCCCGAAGAAGAGCACGGAGCCTTAAACCTCCAGAGCCCTTAAACCCCAGACCCAAAACCCCTGAACCCTAAACCTCCAAACCACCCAGGATTCTTTAGCGCCTTTAGTCTGCCCGGCATCTACGTGTCCCATACCGTGGGCATGAAGCGCCGGAGCGAAATTCTTTTCTACTTCTCTGCCTTTTTGACGTTGGGCTGCGCGATTGGGCCAGCTTTGGCGGCGATGTTGGAGGCCTCCATGAAGCACGGTAGCAATCTAGGACACGGTTTAGGGTTTAGGGTTTAGGATAACCTATTGTTTCCTCATGGTATGATAGACGTACCTCGTCATGCGTTGCTTTCGCGCCCTGAAGCACCTATCCAGGAAGTTCAACAAAACCCGAAAGCCTACATCCTGAACCCTAACCCTACACCATAAACCCTTAACTTCACCCTAAGCCCCAAGCAACTCTCATGTAACCACAGTAGACCTGAACCCCAATCGCGCAAACCGCAGGCCTCTTATAGAGCCGCAAGACCTACCAGGGCCCACCCCATCAACCGTCGACCCTACACCCTAAACCCAAGACCCAGGAAATTCATCAAAATCAACAACTTGGTCCTTGATTCGGACACGATCCCGGGATGGTTCATGGCTGCTCTTTACCTCTTCTTCACTGCGAAGCTTGCCGCTGGGCCGCAGCGCCATATGAAGTTTTACAATGAGTTTCATGTTTGCATGGTTATATACGAGGGGCCTACATAATTACCTATACCATTATGGGGGTTCCTCACTCTTGCTGTAGTATAATATGCTCCAAAACCCTATTCTAATTATTAAGGCCCCTTTGTTATAGTACCCTTATAGATCCCTTATAGACCCGGGAACCCCTATTCTAATTCTTAAGGCCCCTATATTAGGCCTGTTTATTATCATGGAAGCTGGCCAGTGGGCTGAGGAATTCTTTTTAAGATTGGAGTGGGGAGGCTCTTAATAGCCCTAAACCCTACCTTAACCCTGAGTAACCTACCTTTGTTAGGGTTCCTTATTCTGATTGCCATACATAAGTCCTTAACAAGGTATGTTATTCGGGGTTAAGGTAAACCCTAAACCGTTAAGGGGCGTTCAGTTCACGAAGAGTGGAATATGAGGTGATCTTGTTCAAGGACCTCCCCCAAGACGCCATGGAAGGAGGCAGCCCAACAGCCAAAGGCAGCGAAATCGATTCAAAATGGGTTAGTTCAGGATTAGGGTTCAAGTTTTAGAGTTTAGGGTTTAGGGTTTAAAGGGACGATAGGCCTTTGGAAACTTATCCGGACATATCACGGTTTATGTGACTGAAAGCCTTCTGGGTATTGAATTTCTCGTGTGCTTCTGCCTCGAATCCCGCTGACCAGGAAGGCTGTTTGAAGAAGCCATCGAGCCTAAACTCCGTCTTAACTGCACAACCCAAGCGCTAGACCACAGAGTGCCGAGAGCCATACCCGCAACAGGCCTGACACTAAATTCCGAACCAAAACCCAGAATTCTAGACTACATAAGTTTAGGTTTGGGTTTCAGGGTTAAGGGTATACCCAAACCCTCAACGTTACTTCCTTGTCTTGGTCAACCTGTTTCGATGTCACAGGATCAGAATCATAGTGCTGCTTAGCCAGGAAGAGGAGCTGAATTCCCTAAACCCTAAACCCTAAACCCTGGAATTGGAGAGGGTAGGTGAACCCGAAGTCTTGACCTGAACCCGACCCCAAAACGCAAGGGTTTAGGGTTTAGGGCTGAACCCGACCCCAAAACCCAAACCACCCAAAGGACTCATATATAAAGGCTTTTGGGCCCAAAGACCATACTATATAAGGCTTTTGGGCTATTTTGATCCCTAGGGTTCACCGGCACCCTGGAAGCCCTACAGAACCTGGTATGGAACCTTTATAGAGCCTTTGCAGAATCCCGGTGAACAACTTATTCTAGATCCCAAACCCCCTAAACCCTAAACCCTGAACCCTAAACCCAAATCCCCTAACCCTAAACCCCGAACCCTAGAACCCTGAACCCTGAACCCTGAACCCTAAACCCTAAACCCTAAGCCCTGACCCTGAACCCTAAACCCTACACCCTGAACCCTGAACCCTAAACCCTGAACCCTAAAGGACGGACCCTGCAGAGCCCACGGAGTCCCAGCCGTACGCGGATGAGCCTCGAAAAAGCGGCTGCCGCCTCCTGGCTCAAATGAAGCCCATAAGGGTTCCTTTAAGGGATCCTTGAAAGGATCTATAAGGGATCTACAGGGTTAGGGTTCAGGGTATAAGCTGGTGTTCAACGTTTAGGCTTCAGTGTTTGGGGTTTCAGGTTTTGGGGTTTTACGGTTATAGGGTATAGGGGTTGAGGCTAAAGGGTTTAGGCTTTAGGGTTTGGGGTTTAGGGTTTTCGGGTTTAGGGGTTTAGGGTTCAAGGTTTAGGCTTTAGGGTTTGGGATTTAGGGTTTAGGGGTTTAGGGGTTTAGAGTTGTGGGTTTAGGGTTAGGGGACTAGGGTTTTGCGTTTTGGTTTGCAGGCCCTCAGCAGAAGCAATGAACCCTGAGTGCCAAAACGCTTATGCCCAGACGCTCGACCCAAAGGTGTAGGGTGAGGGCTTCATTGATATAGGGGACGGATTTAAGCAGCAATTTCAGGTTCGGACATAGAAATAGCCTAATAATATCACCCAAAACCTTTGTAATTATTATTGCCCCGATATTGCCGTTTCGCTTCAGCATGACCTATGGGACCTATGGCTTTACTGCAATACTCTCCAATATAGATTTGGGGTTGCTTGCTCCCGTCCTAGATTCTACTACACAATACAATACACTCTAGTATCGTATGGTATAGTATAGTAACTGCATCGGAACGTCCAGGTTATGGCGTGATATTTTCCCTTGGAACTCAGTGGGCCGAAGATACCGTAAACCCTAAGCCCTCTAAACCTTAAGCCCTAAACCCTAAACTCTAAAACCCTGTTCCTGTGGCTGTTGAGCAACGAGGCCTGTGCCTGCTTCTGGCAGCTCTTTGTCACGAGTGCCGTAACCACGGGCGTGGAGGAGAGCTGGAGTGAGAGGGTCTTAGTATGTAGGGTTTTTTGGGATTAGGGATTTAGGGGTTTAGGGATTTAGGGGTTTAGGGATTTAGCTTAGGGATTTGAGATTTAGGGTTCAGGGTTTAGGGTGTAGGGATTTAGGTTTTAGGGTTTAGGGATTTAGGGTTTAGGGAGAGTGTCTTGAAATTGAGGCCAGGGAGTTCGCCCTAATCCTTTTGTACACGAATTCCGAAACCAAATCTCAAACTCTAGATCCTGCAACCCCAGAGCCCAAATTCATCATCCCCAGAGTCAAGAGTTCAAAGTTCTAGCAACCCCAAACCCTAAACCCTAAACCCACCCTGAACCCTAAACCCTAGACCCTCAAGAGCAGGATAAATAGAAATTGTGTGAATTTGAATTGCATTTTCATTGGTTTCGAATCTTCGTGTGTGGGAAAAGATCCTTATTCCAAAGCCAAAAACCAAGGTCCACAGTTCACAGCCCTCCCTGTACCCTGAAACCCTGAAACCCTAAAAGCCATAAACCCTAAACCCTAAAACCCTAAACCCTGAACCCTAAGACCTTAAACCCTATCCCTAAGGCTCAAAATGGCNCCAGCCCCAGCCCCAGCCCCACCCCGCCAGAGCTCAGTTCCCTCAGGCCCAGGACTTTGATCGATTGTGTGATGGACTGTGACTGGGCCATGGGATTTGAGATTCTGCCAGGAGTCGGCCAGCTACTGGGAAACTCTTGACGAGGCTGTGTGACTCTCGATACTTATTATAGGCACACGTCCCGGCCGTCACGAGGTCTGGGAAGCCGTTTATGGCTTCGATCAGAGCTTGTGCCTCAGCACTGCTGCCTTTGGACTGGTGCTAACATGCAGCTGGGCCACGCACGGATGAGTTAAATACATCTTTTGGTTACCTCCTACGGTCGGTTGCTCCGTTTTGGTCCGCTAAACTCTCAATGGTCCGGTTCCATAATTCACCTGTGATGACTGAAGTCTGTTGCGGGGGCTCTACGATATAGTGTATCATTGATCTTCTTTGCATGCATTGTCATGATCCAGCGGCATCGGATCATTTTCTTGAGGTTTGCCTATCCTGGTAGCGGTGAGAACATTTGATTGCATTCAGCCCCGTATGCTGTATTTCTTATTGAAAACATATGCCCGCCATACCCGCATCGAACCTGACATCACACATTTATCAAGTGTCGGATCGGGTCAACCTTTTGAGATTTGCCTCTCACCTGTTGAGATTTGCCTATCCTGATACTTAGTTAGTTGTCGCGATTGCATTCAGCATTCCGCTGCTCTATGTTTCTTATTGAGCTCCCTCATACCCACACTCACTCACTCACTCACTCACTCACTCTCTCACTCACTCGCGCTCTCACTCACTCAGGCACTCACGCGCTCGCTGACGCACAAATCCTTGGAAGTCACACCGGATGTTGTATTGGTAGAGAAAATATGGCTTGCTAAGTTAACGACGCGACAATTCTCAGCCCCGTGACTGCAAAAGTCCGGGAGGTCTGCCGGGTAATCCACTGAAGTTCCGTGACTGCAACAGGTCGGGGTCATGGTGCCCCGTGACTACTAAAGTCCGGGAGGGGCGCCGGGAAGGATCTTATGGTCGCGGCCCGGTGAGTAGTAGAATCCCGGGTCATGGCGACCTGTGACTACTATGGTCCGGGAGGGGCCGCATGTAGAAACAAACCTAGGAACACTATAGGAAGTCGGCCCAAAGACTGTATAGGTCTCAGTACCTGCGCCGGTTCAGCCGGATCTCTGCTAGTCGAATCCAATGATTGATTTTAAACTTATCCTGTAAAATGAACCAACACCTGCGCGGCTTGAGGGGTGTGTGTGTGTGTGTCAGCCAGTCCAGCAACCCCAGCCAGCAAGCCGGCCCCAGCGGCAGCCAGCCAGCCAGCCTAGCCAGACCGGCCCGTGCACATACGAAATCAAAAAGCAAAAAACGAAACTTTCGCTCAAAACGTTTCGCTCAAAACGTTTCGGTCAAAACCCCGGACCCAAACCCTATACAATTTCCATAAACCCTAAACCCTAAACCCTCAAGAGCAGGATAAATAGAACTTGTGTGAATTTCACCTTGAATTTTCATGTGTGGGAAAAATCCTTCCAAGCCCAACACCAAGGTCCACAGTTCACAGCACCCAGCACCCGCCCCAGCCCCACCCCAGCCCAACCCCAGCCAGCCAGCCGGCCCCAGCGGCAGCCAGCCAGCCAGCCTAGCCAGACCGGCCCGTGCACATACGAAATCAAAAAGCAAAAAACGAAACGTTTCGCTCAAAACGTTTCGGTCAAAACCCCGGACCCAAACCCTATACAATTTCTATAAACCGTTGAACCCTGAGCACACTGAAGGCTGACGGTTGAAGGCCCGAAATCCTGAAGTCTACAGCTGAAGCTCCGGAACCCAGAGATCCCACTATCCCGTACTTAAGGAATATACCTTAAACCATAATATTAAGGCCCTTATAATTTAAGGTATATTTCTTAATTAAGGGATATACCTTAAACCATAATATTAAGGCCCCTATAATATAAGGTACATTCCTTAATTAAGGGATATTGGGATCTCTGAGAAGTTCACCCAACACCAGAGCCCCATGCCAAAGCCTGAAATCTCAACCCAGGGTGCAAAGCCCCCAACCCCAGACCAACCCCAAACCCAAGTATCACTAAAGCTCTAAATCCCGAAATCACCAAAAAAACGTCCCAAAGCCCCGACCAAGAAGCCCTGAACCTCAGATCCTGTACCCTAGACCTTACACCCTAAACCCTGAAACCCAGAACCCTCAACCCTACCAAAACCCTGAACCCTAAACCAACCCAAACCCCAGACCCTAAACAATTAAGCCTAAACCAGCCCCACAACGTGAACCTTGTACCCCAAACCCAGAACCATATTGAAACGAAGACCCTTCACCCCAAGCCCTCGTAGAGACCCCCTAAATTCTAAACCCTGAACCCGTAACCCTCTAGGCCCCAAAGCCTTAAAGAGGTCCCCTAAACCCTAAACCTTCATCCCTAAATTTGTAACCCTAAACCCTCAAAACCTCCAAGCGCTTAAAGAGGTCTACACCATCAACGTGGCCCGTCAAAGTCTGGGCTGGTCCATCGCCTCCGCCGCGTGGTATGTGGCTCTGGCGACTGGGCTCTTGCTTTTAAGCGAAGGTTCCAGGTTTAGGGGTTTAGGGCTTAGGGGTTTCGCGTTTAGAGTTTTTAGGGTTAAGGGTTCTAGGGCATTAGGGTTTAGGGATTCGGGTTTAGGGGTTCGGGTTTTGGGTTCAGGGTTTTGGGTTTCGGGTACGGTTTCACAACGGGGTCTTATCATACTATTCCGAAGGCTTTGTTTGATAAAAGATGTTCCAGCAGGAGTTTGCACACATTTGAGAAAGGGGTTTTCGTGGGTTTCATAGGGATCAAACACGGTTTCAGAAGGCTTTTGCAAGGTTTCATAGCGATCCTATAGTGTTTCTTTTCATAAGGTTTTGTTGTCCTTAAACGCCAAACCCCAAACCCTAAAACCCTAAATCCCCAAGCCTTAAACCCTAAAATCCTAAACCCATCCTGAACCCTAAACCCTGAACCCCCTTGACCCTAAACCCTGCGAGCCAAGGTGATGTTCATTTCGGGCATCGTAAACCTGAGCCTTGGTAAGGCACGGGAGGGGGGGCGGGGGCTTGGGTTCTGAGGGTTTAACATATGGGGTTCAGGGTTTAGGGTTTAGGGTCTAGTGTCTGGGGTTTAGGGTTTGGGGTCTAGGGTTTAGGGTCTAAAGGGGGGGAGAAGGCACGGTGCTAGCGGCCTGAACCTTAGAAAGTCAATTTGAGAACTTTAAACTTGTTGTCCTTATATGTTTCGTCTCTCGTTGAAGCTTTGAACTTGTTTGTGCTTACTGTACAGTCTAGTGCAGTGTAGTACAGTGCAGTATAGTATCGCACAGTATAGTATATCATTGTCCAGTTTAGCATATCTTGAATAAGCAATCTTAGGGACTCCAATATCCCTTAATTAAGGAATATTCCTTAAATTATAGTAGGATCCTAATATGATTTAAGGAATGTTCCTTTTGTAAGGGATATTGGAGTCGTTGGGATCCTAGGGACGAGATTTCGCATACTAAAACCTAAACCATCGAAAGCCTGAAGCCCAGACCCCACATCCTAAGCCCTCGACCCTAAACTCATCCAAAACCCAAAACCCTAGGCCCCTAAACCTTGGTGTTTTCTTAGGGTCTTGGGAGTTTAGGGTTTAGGGTTTAGGGTTTACGGTTAGGGTTTAGAGTTCAGGGTTTAGGGTTTACATAGGGTTTAGAGTTTAGGGTTTAGGCTTTAGGGTTTTAGGGTTTAGGCTTTAGAGTTTAGGCTTTAGGGTTTTAGGGTCCCAAGTTAGTGCCTGAGGCTCAGAGCCTTGGGTTCTGATTCGGGGTCCTCGTCCTGGCGCCTTGGTTCTGCGGTTTCTTGGGATCCCAGGGGCTGACTTCAGGGTTCCTTCAAGGGCTCCTGAAAGGGCTCCTTAAAGGGTTCTATAGGGGATCTATGAGGGGTTTAGGGTCTACTAGGTCCCTGACTGGCCTTGTTTTGGCCTTTTGTTTTGGGGTCCCCTTAACAGAGCCGAAGAGTAGGAATAAGGGTACCCTTATGAAAAAGGGGCTACTCAGGAACCTAAGGGACTTAGACTGTTAGTACATTCTGTTATTCACAGTCATAGGAGAACTGCCTGGTTTCTTCCTCAGGTTCCTCGAATGGTGGGGCTGTGGAATAATTTTCTTTGTTGTTGCCATGCAAACCCAAGCAGCTACTATTTTTTTGCTATGGGAGTCAGGAGCTTAAAGCCAAGGAGGGTGGGCCTGTGGAGAAAGAATTTGTTCTGAAGGGTGGTGCCGCTTAACAACTCTTGGGTGGTTGTCAAAATTATGGTCCACCTTTTGGGTACCCTAAATAATAGGTGCCGTACTATATTAGGGACCCAAAAAGGGACCATAATATTGACAACCGCCCTCTTGAGGTTTGGGAGAGTTGTCTTACAACAAACTAGCTCCCTTACCTCTGAGGTTTTCGGTTTAGGGCCGGGAGGGGGGGGGGGATTTCCGGTTTTTCGGTTTTGGTTTAGGGTTTAGGGTTTAGGGGTTTAGGGTTTAGGGTTTAGGGTTTTGGTTTAGGGTTTAGGGCTTAGTTCCTGGTTTGGCACAATTGTGCCAGGTGACGCGCCTCATGTCTTGCGGCGATGTGACTGGCATCTTGGCCATATAGCACCCTGGGCACTAAGCCCAAACAATGTTTGTGCTTCGGAGCGCCGCAGCTTCGTAAGAGACCCGTGCACGCGGCCCGACCCACGCACACTACTGACTTGCAGTCTGTATGCAGACCTGTACAGACCTTCAAGATCAACTGGCTCAGCTGTTTCCAGACAATGTCCATCAACACCTTGTCCTAGCTCGTGCTGGGCGAAGTACATCCTGGACACGCAGCACCACCAGCACCACCAGCACCACCGGCACCACCAGCACCACCAGCACCACCAGCACCACCAGCAACACCAGCAACACCAGCAGCACCAGCACCAGCAGCACCAC
>BGNK01005711.1:989-35098 GCA_003297005.1 Symbiodinium sp. clade A Y106
TGAAGTGCATGCCACCTTTGCAGTGCTTGTCATGTGTACATGTTCATTTTCCTTTTCTTGCTCTTTAGGCCCGAACAGCAGCCTTGAGCAATGCATTTTAAACACATGTACCATAGTTGCAGGTGCCAAACCCAAACAGCATTGTCTTTGTCTTCTTGCTTGCGCGTAAAACCTCCGCGATTGTGTGAGCCATGGGCAGTTGGGAAGACTCTGCTAGGGGATTAGCTACCCCACTAGTANAAACAGCATTGTCTTTGTCTTCTTGCTTGCGCGTAAAACCTCCGCGATTGTGTGAGCCATGGGCAGTTGGGAAGACTCTGCTAGGGGATTAGCTACCCCACTAGTAGCTTCTGCTTCTGCGCCTGCTGGTTCACACCAGCATTTACGGTTACGGGTTCAGGGTTTAGGGGATCAGGGTTAGGGTTTCTGGATGCGAAGGGCCCCGCATTCATATAGACAGGAAACTTGAACCTAACACACTGAAGCCTTGTAAGACAAGAAGATCTAAACCGATCTACTCTACCAGTCAAGAGTTGTGACTTGTGGAGTGCCT
This sequence comes from Symbiodinium sp. clade A Y106, assembly GCA_003297005.1. NCBI lineage: Eukaryota > Dinophyceae > Suessiales > Symbiodiniaceae > Symbiodinium > Symbiodinium sp. clade A. Next base: position 1,543 of record BGNK01005711.1, read on the forward strand.
GTCCCCACAAGTCTTGCTACAGTGGTCCATTCAAGCGAATCCTGTATGAAGGTCGTTGGTTTTTCCGCACCAGCGTGACAAAGCAAGTCAAGAATGCCAACACACCTGTAAACAGATGACCTTCTAGTTTTACCTAGAGGTAAATCGAAGCAATAGTTCATAGTTACAGCCATCTACAGGTAGGTGCATGTCCGTATCCCGTGTGTGCCCAAAGGGATCGGGGCCACATCCGCAGCAAGCGTGTGTGCCTGCTTTAAGCTATTCCGGACCCAGGTGTGTGTGCAAGCGATTCGGGGCCACTTTCTGCAGCAAAACAACGCCCTTCTTTGTGTGTGCCTGCTCTAAACCCTGCGGGACCTTCGCCCCTGCCTTCCTGCGATCCGGAAAATTGGGGTGGATTTTTGGTTGCCAAATTCTGCTTGTAAAAGTCGCATTTTACATTGGGCCGGGTGCCCATGTACCAGGCCCCCCTATCTTTCTTTGTGTGCCTGCTCTGTAAAGCCTCCGGGATCCTCGTGCCCCAGCTCCGTGCATCGTGCTAGGATAGACCCTGCCCTGCACCCAAACAGCCTCGGAAGCCCATAGCTCCATCTCAAGGAGAAGAAGGAAAAGATCAAGACCAAGGCCTCCAAGGACTGAAGGGGGGTCAAAGGGTGCTGAGGTTTTGAATGTAGCGGACATGACTAAGGTTTCGGGGTTTAGGTCTTAGGTCTCCTGCGCCTGTGGCTCAGGCTTTGCGATCATGATGATCCTTTGTAGGTGCTTGTTTTATAGATCTTTCAGTCAAGTCATTATCACAACACTGCGTTGGACGGAGGCACTAACCCGTTGTGAGCCGTTGTGACTTCAGCACTGCCCATCGCGTGGTTCAGGTTGCTTTCAGGAATTCAGTGCTTGCGAAGCAAGGTTCGCAAGGGAGACTATGGAATGGCTTGTCGCAGATTGAGAATGGGTGTAGTGAGGTGGAGGGTTCGGGGAACATCGAAAGCCCAAAACCCTATCCTCGAGAGCGAGGAAGCCATGCGCTGGGCCGATGGGGACTCAGAAGGTGGCGATGTCTGGATTTTGACCATGGAGCCCACGATGACGTTAAGTACTACTTACGGCAGTTCTTTGAATTCGGGTCTTGCGTGGGATCGCAGAAAGACAACGCGGCCCCTGTTTTTATGATTAAGAAGGTCACCAAAAGGATCCGAACCTCGAGAAGGGCCTTAGGATTTGGGACAATAGACATTGGATAAACCAAATTACTCTAAGCCCTGATTTATTGAAACCCTACAACCCGTTCCTCCCGAGTATCACAGCCAGGTCCCATTGAGCGAGGCCCAACGGAGACGGGGAACGACTTTGACATCCGCTGCCTGTCTTGCGAAGGGTCAACGTTTCAAGAGGGGAGGGCTCAAGGTTTCAGGCTTTGGGCCAGCCAAAAGGACAGTGCCTACAAATCCTGCAGCTTAGGTCCGCAGTGGGGGGATGTAGGAGAATCTCGAAATCTCAATGAGTTTCCCGAGAGAAGTCATGACATGACATGCCCCAGGGATGCAAGAAGAGCCGGATGGAATGTCACCGGCCTGCAGAGATCGGGGGTTCGGGCTTTAATTCGGTTTACGGATCGGGTTTACGCTGAAGGGTCTGTTTTTCTATGGGTCCCTGAGGTCTGTTTGTGGTGATTTCGGCTCACTGAGCCAATTTCGGTTTCGGGCTCGCCGAGCTCCAGAGTCCTCGACGGCCGAGGCTTAATTTAAAGCGATTGGATACATACACCTATTTGTATGTATGTTTATATATACATGGGTATGTCTGTATAGATGGTGTTCAGGCCCGAACCGTAGAACCGACAGTCTTAGACTTAGACCTCAGGGCCTCGCAGCGTTTTGAGGATCTTCTAAACAACCCCTTTTTCTTTCTCGCTCACTCTCTCTCTCTCTCTCTCTTTTTCTTTCTCGATCCCTCCCTCTTTCCCGATATGTCTCTCTCTCTCTCTCTGTCTCTCTCTTCTCTTACATGTATGTATGGATAGATAGATGGATGTATGTATGTATGTAGCGTGGTGACCCACAGGCTCGCAGCGGAAAAGATCGTGCAGGTGCTCAAGGCGGCCCAGAATTTGCCTCCGCTTTGGTGGTTTTACGGTGCCTTCAGGGTGCACGCGGCCTAGGCCCAAAGCATGCTCATGGTCTGGGTTGGTAAGCAAGGCCTCTGAGCTTTACGGTTTTCGGGTGTGGGGATCTACTGTTCAGCCCAAAGCCCAGATTGATCAACCCTCTTGGGAGACATGGGTCTTTTCATTTCGACAAAGAGCTTCGAATACCAATAGTACAAAATCCCTAGTCGCCTGCAAAGCTTGGAAGCCCCACAAGGCGACCCCACCCCTTTTGGCTTGCGAGTCTCTCTCATGGGTGTGAGAACCCGATGTGGCCATGACTTGCTTTGTTATAGCTGCGTTACTTCTCACCCTAGCCATGACTTACCAAGAAGCTGCTACTTTGAAAAAAGATCCAGATAGTTCAGCCGACAGCCCGAACCCGCCCCAAACACTACAGCAAGGCCCCATCCCTCGTCCCAGACATCGAATCCTTCCGCTGCAGGAGAAAGGCGTTTGCGTGGTGCAAGCCAACGCACCTCTCCCGCTGGTGACAGAGCCGAACACAGACCTTCCATTGATTCGGTTTCTGACAGTTAAGAGGTCCCTGGTTTGGATTTGGCGCACACTCCCACTTGCAAGTTCGCTTCATCCTGAAGCCCCCGGAGGCTTTACGGTCAAGGGTTCTCGATTGGAAGGGCAGCTTGAAGTCGACGTTGGGGCTTGCGTTTGATCCCGACAGCCTGGCACATTAGGCTCTGAACTACCCTGAAGCCAAAGCTCGAGTACGGCTTAGGCGGAAGGGCTCCCGAATCTGACTCGAGGAGTACGACTCACCTGGGTGTGGGGGTTCGCCTTCAGCCGCAGAAACGACGGGATCCGTAGTTTGAGCGCATTCATAACTGGAACCAGGATAGTTATACGGAGACTACAGGCTTGCAGCGAAACAGTATTACTCTGATCCTCTAACCGAGGTGTCCAGTGCTTATGAAGAAGCAGAGAGCCTGTGGGAGGAAGGCCTGCCATTGCTTGTCGAAGCTACCTTATGTTACGGGCTTAGGGTCTAGGGTTTAGGGTTTAGGGGGGGCTCCAGAGGTCTCGTACTACCCAGATCTTACGACATACCGAATTTGAGGAATGTTCCTTAACTCATGTGCGGAATCCCATTCCAAAATTCACCGGCATACCTGGTAGAACAAACTTAGGAAAAACTCAAACCCTATGCATGTCGGTCTTACCCAATGTCCTGGAGCTTTCCGACTCCCCTGTTTGCCCAGCATGGAGCCACAAGTTCGCCAATCTCGAACAACACGCTCCCACAAGAACAGCGAAGAGCCCCTGCCGGGCTTTCGGCGCAGTTGCCTTTGCACAGAGTGGTTTGCTCTGCAATTCTCGTGAGACCCGCCACCCGAACAATCGAGGAAAGAGGGCAAGGTAAGCCTTTAACCCTATATCCCTTAGATATTAAGCCTTCTTGATCCCAAAAAGAAAAACCTTCTTGATCCACTACGCTATCGACGTTGGAACTCCTAACCCAGCGAGTCCTTCACAATTGCCCGTGCTACTAAGTATCACATTGATCCTGGGGATGTGTTCGGTCGCCTGTTAACCTCCAACTGGCAGTCTACGCCCTAAACCCGAATCTTAAGCCATGATGCAGCCGTATAGGCCCTGTATAGGCCTTCGGTCGCAAGAAGCTGGAGCTCCTGAACCCAATAAAACCAACATACCTCGAGCTTTTGATAAGGGGTCCTCCCACAAATTATCCTTAAACCATGTTCCAACTTTCTGAGGTTCTCTGTGAAGCCGTGATTCGGCAGGGCTGGTTTGCTGTCCCTAAACCCTAAACCCGAACCCCTTGTCCGAGTGTGAGCGCCGAAACCCCAAACCCTACACCCTAAACCTTAAGCCCTAAGCCCTAAATCCTGGTCTCTCCGGCGTTTGCCAGGCGAGTTCAAGCCGCCCCTGCGGGTCCACGACGACCGGAGCCTGTTAGAAGCACAACTCTGGCAGCAGGCGCTTCAGGACGGAAGCTTTGGGGTTAGATCCGGGTATACCTATTCCCTGTTTTTTGGTGACAAATCTGTTGCTAAGATCCCCAAAGAGAAATCGCAGCCATTCAAGGACTTAAATAGATAGGGCTCTCTGGGGATACGACTGTAGTAGTAATGCTTATGGAACGACAGTATGATATGTCCAAGGCCTTTCTGCTTGGTACGAGTGAGGCCTCTCCAGGGTTTTCAGGTTTAGGCATTCGGGTGTACTTGACACTATCACGGGGAGCCGATGAGCAAGAAGAAGGGGAGATTTGGATGGGGACAGTTATGGATAAATTCAGGGTTTAGGATTTATGATTTCCGGTTTAGGGGCCCGACATGCAGAGGACTGTGAGAGAGAGAGATAGAGGCCCGACATGCATATATATATATATATTTCGCCACTGCGCACCGGCAAGAAAGCAGGTTTCACTTCACGGCGGTACATTCACACACTTCCGATCCGTGTTGTCGGAGAACCCCGCCCGAACGGCATCCTAAACTCCCAAAATAGGATTGGACTTGCGAAGTTCGTCTCTCCGTCCTGTAGGACTCGTAGATGAAAACAGGCATTGTTCTACATCTGTGGTAACCGGCATTGAAGCAGAGATCTGACACGGACGAGCATGGCACAACAACATCAGCCCAGGGCTTGGGCTTACGCTTTAGGGACTTTAGGGCTTATGGTTTAGGGTTTAGGGTTTAGGATTTAGGGTTTAGGGTTTAGGATTTAGGGTTTAGGGCTTATGGGTGTATTCTGTATGATGTACAGTAGGCTACCGGGCTTGTCTTTTCGGGGTTTATGGGTGTCGGGTTCAGGATTCATGCTTCAGGGAGCACCCAAGAGCCGGCTCCGGCAGGACGTCGACAAAGCCGTGTGGATTCGCCCCTTGGCGAGTGCATCTGGGAGTTGATTTGGGTGTAGGGTTTAAGATGATTCATTAACTAGCTCTTGTGCACAAGTCTGTTGCTGTGTAGCATAGTCCAATTTTCAGACACCCCACGAAGATTGAACACTTTCTTCTCCGTATTTTTGGAATAACCCCAAGCTTTGGGTTTCTGAGGTTCTAGTTCGTCTCATCTAGTTTAAGCATCCTAATTAAATCATAGAAAGTTTGTTGGGAAGGGCCTCTTCATTCAAGTATTGGATCAAGAACACCAAGTAAGAGTAGCGGCTGTACTTCCCATGAAATACTTAGCTTAGCCTTTGCGTTGACTCGGATGAGATATTCCAAGGAGAGTCAGATTCTAAAGCCATCCAGCTGAAAAACGCGCTGCTACTTGGATGCAGAGAGTGGCGACCACTCGGGATGGTGGTGTTCAGGGCTATTTGGTTTTACACCGGCCGGGTGTTGACACCTTAACGGAACGATCATTGCTTGCTTTGTCTCCTTCGTTTTGGTCTGGTCGGTCTTGCTGCTGGTAGCTATGCAGGGAAGACGCTTCTCTTATCTTCTCTTTCGAGCTTGGGACATGGCTCCGCGTATCAGTTTTTGGGTGGGCCTGCCAACAAATTAACAAATCCCAAACCCTACAAAGTCCTTTAAACCTAAACTAATTGTCGGACCCTGCACCCTAAAATCTACCTAGAGGCCCGATACCCTGAAAAGCCATAAGAGCCTTAAGCCAAAGAGAACAAGGCTTTGGGAGGAAGCTCCAACAAAGGAAACCTGCAAAATCTCCCCGAGCCCTATGACGGGACGTGAACACAGATCAGCACGCGAGCGAATATTATCTATGCCCTTATCGTTCCTGCGATAATCGTAGCATAACCCCACGAAACCTCCTTGAACATGATTAAGTTTCCCACAGTAGGGTCGCAGGGTTTTTAGACAAAACCAAAACCCTAAACCCTAAAAGCCCTAAAGCCCTAAATCCTAAGGCTCTATTTCAAGAGCCGAGGAAACTCTTGGGCCGGAATATGGCCGACTTCTGCGCAGGCCTTGCCCAGACTTTGTTAATCCGGTTAGACCCAAAAAACTAAACGGTTTAAAGTTGGGTTTAGAGGGTTTGATGATGGCTTATAGTGTGCGGTGAGGTTTTAATTTTTAGGGCTTGGTAAAGGTTTGTAAATGGGTTTTATGGTGTTCCTGGTTCAGGTTTGAGGGTGTCGGGTCTGGTGTGTGGAGTCACCGCGCAATTTGGCTTCGGGCCGCAGCAGCTTTGGAGCCACATTGATTGGACCACGATGTTGAACGACCCCCTGACTAGGCCTTGGTCCACTGCTGGAGAAAGAGATCGGAGCAACTGGGATTTCGTTTGACGGGGAAGGGGTGAAGCTGTTGGCTCTATGGGGGTTACGTTCATAAACTCCTCTGCTCCCTGTTGCTCACATTACGTAGGCGTCTAAAGCAACTGATTCTCGGGCACTCGTGGCTTCGGATAGCGCGACTTCTAGGTAGGCATTTAGGGGAGCAATGATTAGTATTATCAGGCATGTGGACCTGTCGTTGTTATGCTGCAGGAGTATGTTTATTCTTCGTTCTTGCTTTTGTTCTTGAGACGCTGAATATGACTCGTATGACCGCGCCTACTCTCCTGAAGCAGTAAGTTAAAATAAATGAAGCGAACCCAAAGCGAGCCTTAAAATCCTGAGTGCTTCAGCATTCAGCTATGACAGCTTGCTCCAAACCTGCACTCCAATCCAAATCCTAACCCATCCCGCGTAGTGTGAGTGTGCCTAAACACTCGGGGCGAAACCTAAACCCATCGACCGTAGCCCGTCTAAATCCCATCGGCGTAACACCGTTGAACCCTACACCCTAGCACTGATCTAGCAAGGAAGGGAAACAAAGAAGCAAGCACGTCTGTCTTTGTATCGACTGCGCGACTACGTCCTAGAGCCAATCCTAACAAATTTAATCCTCAGTTCCAGGTCTCCTTCGATCGGCTAGGGCAGCCGCTTCTGACCTGCTACACGGGGGATCGCCAGTACAGTGCTTCTTGGTGTGTGAATCACTAGAACGGGGCTTGGAAAAGTTTGAGCACATGATGCTGCAATTTTACGGGGACGACAAGGGGCCCAACTACTAGACGCTTATAAGCTCCAAGAAATATCGCCAATGAGTAATCTCAGGGACAGGACGGCTTTGATTCCTGAGGTCCACATTGACAACCCCCACAGCGGAGACGATGCAGGGCTGCCTGACAATGGCATGCGCGCCTTGGTAGATGAAGGCACCCCCGCCTAGACCTGAGCACTTGATCGTTGTCTAAGCAACTTGTTCTATGGTTACAACCCCAGACTATGTGAGAGGCTTTAGGTAACACACAGCATGACAACACTCGAGGGCCGTGGGCATTGTTCCGTTCTGTCAGGGTTCCACCTATCGGCACGGCGGGACCTTGATCATTCGAACACCCATCAGGACCCCAACATTAGACAGTGAATACCCTTTGTTGCCGGCCCAATACCAGAACCGCCCTAAGCCCTAAACCCAGGATGTGTGCAGAAGGAGAGAGATCCGATAACATGACATGCAGACAGAACCATAGACCCTACACCTAAACCCGACATTTGAGGAAGTCGGGAAAAGAGCATCACAAGGCCAGTTCGGGCTCCCCACAAGCCAAGTCCAGTCCATAACACCACCTTGAACGTACGAAGGACGAAGTGGGACCCAGCAGAACTTATGGCTTAACCCTGACTGCTCGGAACTCCGGCTCTACACCTGCAAAGGGAACATAGATCTTGGGCATTTCAGAGCTCCTTCCTATGATTGAAATCAGTACACCTTTGATAAGTAAGTATTACAGTATGAGCATCAGAATCACAATTATTGCTATTATCTGTTAGTATTGGTATCCTTCCTACTATTCTTATTCTTCTTAGTATTAATGCTTCAGGAATCTCCCTTTATCATGAGGCTCATAGGTCTCAAGAATTACGGACCCTGGGCCCCTTTGTTTAAGGGACCTCTGCTTGTTACCTTAAACCCTGAATGGGGGCTAAGGGACAGGGACTTTCAACCCTAAGACCCGACAGCTGAGCCCTAAACGCTAAAGCCAAGGTCTCTCCTGCGCGTACTACCTCAACACGAACTGGGATCCGGAGTCAGGGGACCAGGCTTCTTGGTGGCTTAAGGACTTAGTTGGGGGCTTTAGAAGGGTTCTTCAAGTATTCGGGTTCTTCAAGGACGCTACAAGGAGTTTGGTGGTTTATTAGGGTTTGAGGCAGGCTGCGGGGTTTGGGGGGGCAGGGTTGAGGATGTAGGGCTCAGGACATTGGGTTTAGGGCTTCCGAGTTGAGAGAGCCCAAACCCCAAACCTAAACGAACCCGACATGCCGGAGCCAGAAACACCTAGACATACAATACAATCGAGAGGTCGGAAAAAGTAGTGTATATAAGAGTGCCCCATATAATCCTCCTTCTATAGTTTCTATGTCATTGTATATACTCCACAACCCTGTTTTCCTTATTAAGGCTCCTGTCTTAAGTAGCAGTGACAGGGCGGCCTGGATATTTTCCTCTCCGATCCCAGCGTGGCGGTTGCGCCCAGCGCAGCGCGGAAGCAGCCGCGGCTAAGGCCGGGAGCTTCTGATCTTCTTGTGCAGGATTTTGCGAGGGTTCCCTTACAAGGGTTTCCATAAATGCGTCACCCCTAAACCCTAAACCCTTCGAGGGTTATCATACGTGTTACCTCAAGGGAGCTTTGGGGTTTAGGGCTGCTAGGTTTTGGAGATCTAGTGTTCAGGGATGGCTCGAGTGGCTCGTAGTTTAACGTTTATATGGTGGGGTTTGGGGGTCACAACTTCGGCGATTAACGTCTGCAAATCGAGGGCCTTAGTTTTTCAGTTGAGCACGTACGGCTTACGCCTTGCCCAAAGACTCTATATACAATTTACAGGTTGAGCTTGATTCTTTGCATGGTTTTGGGATTCCTTTGTGCAGGGTCTTGGAGTTCGTGTTTGGAGTTTCAGGTCTTTGACTTTGATGTTAAGGTCTGGGGTCAGGACGACGTGGGCCTTTAAGTCAAAAAGCCCGAAGAGAGGAACCTGCGTGGCACTACTTCCTAAAGCTGTTTACGGGCGTAGGCCTTAGGGGCTGATGCAGCTGTAGAGTCCTGGTTCATACGTGATGAACCTCGAGGATGGCAAACCCCAGGCCATCAAACCCAAAGCCCTAAGCCCAAACCGCTCAGCCCGAAGTTCCAAAATCCACTGAGCCCCATTAAGTTCAGGGTTTAGGGTTTAGGGTCTTTGTTCGGAGTGCCCCTAAATCGGCAAGTCTCTCAGTTTCGGTCCATCTCTGGTTCCTCGGACGCTTCGTCAGGTTTGACAGGACCCCAAAAGACCCCGGCATAGTGATGTCCTCACATCGCGCAGGGTGGCCCCGCATGCCGACACGCTGATTTTGCATCTAGCAGATCGCACTCTGACCTGATTTGTCCACCGAGGTTGGGGTAGGGATGAAGGGACAGCCCGCCGAGTCCTGAACCCCACCCTTACGAGCCCCACTAGGCCACACACTCATAGAAAACTAAGCCTAAACTGCTTCGAAAGCCTATGAGCCCCTCTCCAATGCCTCAATGCTAGAGCCCCAGAAGACCAATTCCAATCCCTTCGAACCGCTGAACCCAAAAAGATTCAAAAATAGTACCCTATCTCTACATGCCTTTGAAGGGCCGCAGTGTAACCCAGACCCTCGCAGTCCTCTTCGATAACAATTGCCTTGAAAGTTCGGGTTTGGGTTTTTTTGGGGTTTGGATGAGAAGGACGTCGGACTCGACGGAGCCGATCCGCACCCCAGTGCTACCGAGTTGCTCTGCCACCAATTGAAGACAGTGTCCAAAGTCTCAGGTCCTAAACCCTATAGACCTTATAGTAAACTCCACCCCCCCGCCCTCAAGACAAGACACGAAAACACGTCCAAATATTCGAGTCTGTACCCTAATTGGGCTTCAGCCCTCACCCCAGACTCACGGGCCTTAGCTCTCGACTTAGCCTTGAACTCTAATGAGACTGAGGGTTTAGGGCTTGGGGCTTCAAGTCTACATTGGCTTGGGCTTGGATCTTTTTGTTTCTTGGGAGGGGGTAAGACCGCCCGAGATAACTGCTCCCTTTAGCATGTTTGCCTTTCGAACTCTACAAAGGCATGGCCCACCGCGTGATCCCAACACGCGGCATCGAGGACACGCAGCGGGCGGGTGGTTTCTAGTACTTTTTCGCGCAATGGGATGCAGAACAAGCTACATAAAGCTCAGGAAAGCCACCTAAGACTGGTGCACCTTCTTTGTTTCCCTACCTAAACCCTAAACCCTAAACCCCCTGGCTCGTTGCTTGCTTAATTAGTCTTGAAGCCTTCAGTCTCAAGTCTTATAAGCCCTAAACCCTACAACTCATGTCTTACACTTTAAACCAGGAGGGAAAAACAACCCAAAACCCCCCAAAAGTCTGCTGCCTTGGCCCGTGGCAGCCACGGCGACCCATACAAAAGCCTTCAGCACTTTTTAACACCCCAGAGATAGCCCAGAGTAGGTATTACAAGCGCAGTAGGTGGTTTTGTGCATGTGGAGTCTTAGTCATTGCGGGTTGAGGTTCATGTTTATGAAATATAAACGGTGGTCGGAGTCATGAAGCTGAGGCCAGCATTCTAGCTCGTATTGTTTAGTTGAGTAGACACTGTCCTGTGCTCAAAATCCAGTCTTGGAGCCCTCGCCGAAGCCTTTAAACAGTGCCGGATGGCTACCCTGAACCGTGGGAGTGAATTTCAAAAATCTAGGCATGAAGCAGCCCTCAGAATTATAACGCACTTATGCCCAGAAGTGCCCTCTTACGCCCTCAGCCCAGCGCATCCCATGCCCACTTAGCCCAGAACCTCCAACCGTTCATCCCGAAACACCGGGGCCTTAGCTGGAACCCGACAGACCCGACTTTATCTTCTTGTGGAACCCTCAAAGGAATCACCTAAACCCCTACATCGAATAGTTCCTCCAAGCCCTAAACCCTAAATTCCCAACCTAACCCAAACTCCTTAACAGCACCTCGAACCCCAAGTTTTCCAGGAGAGATGGTATGCTTTGCAACTCTGGGGGCTGCACGGGGAGTCCATGCAGCAGATGTCCAGGCACCGGCTGTCCTGAAGGTTTTAGGAGCTTTGGGTTTGCCTGGACCCCAAAGCACGTAGAATCATCGCCCTGTACATATGGGTGGTTGTCAAAATTATGGGCCACTTTTGGGTATCCTAAATAAATATAGGTGCCGTATTATATATTAGGGACCCAAAGAGGGACCATAATTTTGACAACCACTCATATGCTTTCGGCCATCGTTCGGGTAAATTTGGCTCCTGCGAAGTAGTCGGCTCTAGGCCCTTCTTGGTTCTGTCGCTTCCCTCTAGCCTGGGTTGCCCAAATATTGCAAGACTTCCATATACATATAATATAGACAGATGTATACACTTTCAAAGTATATACATATACATATATACAAGCATCTGTGTATGTATATATATATATATAGATTGTTATATATACATAATTATACATTCAGTTGTTTGCCTGATGGGTTTAAACCTGCCTATGCCGAACCAGGAAGCTGCTAGCCATGCGGCAACCGGCGAAAGCCGAGTCTGACGACGAGGACTCAAACTTTGATGCCGGAACCCAAATCAAAGCACTGTAGATCCTTGGTGAGGGTTTAGGGCGTCGGGTAAACCCCCCTCTTTAGGGGCCTTGCCAATACGATCCCTATAGCCTTGATTACGGGAGTGGGTTCCTGATCTTATACAGCCTTATGAAGTCCGTACGGAGCCCGCTGTATACAAAGACCTTACGCAACCCCAAAACCGAGACCAGTCCGAAATCGCGACCTTAAACCCTTTAGCCCTAAACCCGTAAACCCTACCGGACAAGGACTGACTGGTGCGAGCCTGCAGGCGGCTGAGCCAGCTGGAGAGCCAGGGTTTGGAGGGTTTAGGGTTGATAAGTCCCTATTCTGGTTAGCCCTTGGGGACTGAGCTTACAGTAGGCGCCTTAGTACTTCCGGTCTTGTCTGCAGACCTTGCCTGGCATTGTCCGAGTGTGAGCGTCAATTATCTTTAGAATAGGGTGTTGGGTACAGTATACTTGTAGTGAGGAATTCTAACGATGAACACGGGGAATTAAACAGCTATCGATGAACACGGGGAATTAAACAGCTATCTGTACTAGGAATATCTGTTCGTGGCTCCATTTCGGAGGCCTCGGGCCAAGATTTTAGTTAAGATCCTGTCTGTGGCTGTGGCTTCAGTTTATAGTGTAGGTGTAGGTTCACAACAACGTGAACTGGTTGGTGTTATGGTTTTTGTTGATGAAACCACAAAATACCATGTTCGAGGTTTTGAGCCCAGAACGCTAAACCCGCCCCGGGCATTTCAACTTCGTGCGGAAGCGGCAAGCTTCAGTGCCCCGCCGAACCCCGAATTGCACGTGCACATGTAGACATACTTACATACATACACATACATGTATGTATGCATGTATATATGAATGTATGTATGTATCGGGCATCTAGGCTGGCTGAATGCGGAGCGGTTGAAAGAATTTCGAAATCAATTTAAGTGGTGGCCCAAAGCACTGCGAAGCAGGGTTTGGCTCGAACATCGGGTGGGAATCAACGCCCTACCGGTCTGTGTGCGGAGCCAAGGTGTGGATTTGCCAGCAGCCGGTCGGCGAAAAGACAAACCAGCGGAGTGCAAAAAAGCATCACTTATGACCCGGGTACGTTCTGATGGAGAGGGTGCTATGAATGATTTGACTCAGCAGATGCAGTCCCAACTGGGGCTTGAAAATAAAAGTTTAGGCTCATCCCCAAACTGAAATGTGAGCCTAGAGCCCTAAATCAGCTAGGCCGGCGGACATCGAAAACCTGCATCTGGTGTTTTAGATGTCATACGCTGTTTCGATGTTCGCCGGTAATATCCCGAGGGTTAAGACCCTGACATCTTCAATCCTCCCATTAGCCGCAGGAGCGCATCGCGTGAAAGGGCGTGCAGGCTTCAAACAGGCAGAAGAAGGGCCCACAGGGCTTAGGACACGTAATATGTATTTGTACACAGAACAAGCTGACAAATGGATTTCGTCGATAAATAGATGGTTTTTGGGTAGATAGATAGATAGATAGATCGATCGAAAGATGGATAGATAGATAAGTGGACCGACAGATGGAGAGACAGATAGACTGCTAAATTGACAGATAAGTAGGTCGATAGATAAGTAAGTATATAGATAGGTAGGTAGGTAGATAGAGCGATAACGTTTTAGAAAGGATGGGACGGTGTGGCCGGGTTGGAGTTGGGATAGGGTAGGGATATGGGAGGTGGGGATGGGGTGGGGTTGGGCCAGGATGGGGTGCGGGTGGCTTTCTGTAGGGAAAACCAGAACTGTTAGTAATGCAAAATTGCTTAACAATGTAAGAAGCATGCGAAACTGTTAAACATGTTTCACAATGCTATAAATGTTCATCAATGTCAATATGGTTAACAGTGGCAGTGCTATAATTCTTAAGTTGAAAGTTACGTAACATTGTTCCAAAAATTTACATTGTTAAACAGTTTTGCATTGCTTTATACATTTTCAACAATGTTAAACATTGGTTTTGTCGAAAGTTTTCGGTTTTGATAAAAACTCTGGTTTCCACTACGGAACAGCCACACCCTATCCCGTGCCCGCTCATCCCACACCCACCCTGACCTTTCATCCAGTCCCAATCCACGATCCAACCCCTTGCCACCATCTCATCCCAAACCCGTCCCAACCCATCCCAATCCCCTTCCCATGCTATGTCTCTCTATCTATCTATCCAGCTACCTATACTGCAGGTCAAAAAATACTGAGAATGTGTAGCCGCTGCTGATTGTGCTTTATGACATATATTTAAATTTCCTGAACGCAGTAGATGGGCTGGGATGGAGGTCACATGGGGTAGGATGGAGGCGGGCGGAGGTGGGACGGATTCGTGTCTTGAAACATAGCACATATGCTACAATCAATCAGGAAATAGACTGTAAAGTATACTTTTGTTCGATTTGGAAATAAGTATTCTTCTCATATGAACATGTTTGGGGTGAGTTAAGGCCTTGGGGTGACTGAAAACAAGACGGGTTTTCGAAGTTGTGACATCGAAGTTATCATAGCAAGATGTGGAGATTCTCTATATGCGTGCTTTCGAACTGCATACACGACCTACACGCATACATATGTGTCGGTATATATATATATATATGCATAGAGAGAGGTATGTGTCTGCCTGTATGTATATGTATCTAGATCCTCCTGTTTTGCTGCTTCGAATCTTGTTAATACCAGCATTAGTCTAGCCTTCTACGACTAACGTAGGGTTGATGCACAGGTGCTAGACATTGAAAGATTTATATAAGTTTCGAGCCTCCGCATCTGCAGTAGCACTGATCCGGTTTGTTTTGCTGCACAGTAGATATAGGTCCTGTCCGAGCTCTGTCACGAGGACCCAATGCAGTCGATCGCCGTCAAAACCCTAAAATCTGTACCGATAGTGATGGTCGCATAGTGTGACATAGGGTGACTGTGTGACTTTAATTAAGCGAGATAGTCTTAATGAAGGTATGTTCTAAAGTAAAAGATACAAAACACTTGCAATTTAATGGCCCGCCAAGGAAAAAGCATCCCTCAATCAGAAAGCTCCTGTGCATCATCGCCATATACGGTTTGGGGATTCCGGACAAAACCTTGACCTCAAACTTTAAACCGGGCCTCAGATCACGAAGGCGCACTTTCTGACGCCATGCGCCGTTTCTTTTTCCTGCTTTGTTATGCCGTTGGCGGCCGCAGTTTGTCGCGAAGCTTCAGCGGTGGCACCGTAGCCGCTGAGTTTGGTCAAGCAGTCAAACCTGAAACCCGAAGCAGGTCTTAGTTCGCGAAACCCTGACGTATTGTGTGCTTGAGAACGGAAAACCTGACGGGGTAATCAACATTTTCAGTGTTCACTTCAGTCTAGTGAACTCGTTCATTGCACAGAGGATGTTTCAAATTAGTTTTCACTGTCTTCCGGTTTCCTTTTCTTGAGGATGAGCGCGTGATACCCCCAAAAAGTGCACCGAAAGCAATTCGTTCTGTCCTCATCTTCTCTTTTGAACGAGTCTCACCTTTATGCTTCAAAGCTCCGTAGGGGTTTGCTGATGTGGCACCGAGGACATGAGCGGAATTCTGCGTTGGGAAGCCGATGAAGTCGGCGCTTTGTGTAGCCCTGCTGAATCTCTGGCACCCTCGCGGTACCCCGTCATTTCATGTTGCTTATGGTCGTGAGTCAATACTTTAGGGTTTATGGTCTATGGTTTGCGCTAAGGGTTTCAAACTTCATGAGCAACGTCAAACGCCCATACGGATCATCAACAGGGCACCTGTTAGTCAAGGGATAGCGGAGACATTGAAACACTGTAAACCCGATGTACATTTACATCTCGATTATCCGATCTCCCGGGTTTCCACCAAGTGGGCCCAAGGCGATGAGTCAATTCTTCCCAAGATAAACTGCGACACTCGGCCATGGCTTGTGAGGGTTCAAGATTCAGAGTTTAGAACTTAGTGTTGGGGCTGAGGGGCTTAGGAGTATTATAGGGTCTGAGGATTTAGAGATCGGGTTGTGAGGAGGGTGTAGGACGTTTAGCTCGAAGGTTTGTCATCACATTTCGAAGAATCCCAAGTTGCTTTCCAGAGTAGATTGCTGCAACAAGCACTTGGCGGCGGGTGGGGGGGGAGGGGGTGGAAGGAAGGAATCCCTATCATATAACATGTCTGCGCATGCAACTTTCTAGTTGCAACAACTCACCATTCAAGTGACAGGTTTTACAAATCCGCTTGGCGGCTCATGGTCTGTCACCTAAGGTTTCGGTTTTGATGGGGTTGAGGGCTTAGGATAGGGTTTAGGGGTGAGGGCGGGACAAAGGAGATATTTGGCGTTCCGACCGAGGCTACACACTCAGAGATTGGAGCCAGCTCTTATTCGAGCACGTTCCGGCAGGGCAGACATATTACAAACGCCATGCGAAGTGTTGGTATTATTTTACACCACCGGTTTCAGCTATAGTTTGAACGAGCTTATGTATTCGACATTTGTCGATACGAGTGTTCTGACCATTGAGGCTTGAATTGTCTATGGAGCGCAGTACATGCTGTTTTTTTCGCACGGTGTGGGAGGGAATCTTCCCACGTCTGAATCGTGCTAGACTTTGTTGTCATGTCTTGCACTAGAGCTTAGGACTTAGGATTTAAAGCTTCAGGTTTAGGGAAGCATGTGGACCCAGAAGTTCGAATGTCGGTATCTCTCGTCTCAATCCATCCGACATTCCCTGCTTAAAGAACCTTGGAGACCCTGGCACGGGAAGCTGGCTTCCCGAGACCTTAACCTTTAAAGGCAAAAACACAGAATCCGAGTTGCAACAGTCCACTGGTTCCTAAACCCGGAAGTCATGTCTGTGGTTCTCCCCATGGGGACTTTAGGGTTTAGGCTTGAGGGGCGTAGGCGTGACTCAGTGCGGGTGTGGGTGAGAGTGATGAGAGTAGAGAGTAGAGAAAGGCCAAGAGCCCCGAAACCTGTTTGGCTTGAAGGCTTGAAGGGTGTTTCTTCAAAACAGGATTCATTTCTAGGTGGCTTCTGTTGTTCTGTGCATATTTTTTGAAATTCCCTTGTCCAGGAGAACAATCTGTGGCAACAGCTGCTGACTTTGCTTTGCCGCCACTGCTCCCGTAATCGCTGTGCCGCTTGGCGAAAACAAGAAGACGTAGTCTTCCAGCAAACCTGCAAATTGTAAATGCTTCGCACCAGCTCCTGAACCGAGCCGCCGTTCGCCCAAAGTCAAAAATCTATGTAAACCCCACAAGGCCCTATAACACCTACACCTTAAAGCTTGACCAAGTATGCAGGTGGTGAATAACCTAAATCGGAAAATCGAAAACCCATACAATCTAAAGCCTTCAGCGACTTTTCCCACAGAAGCCAAAGAGGTCAGCGATCCCGAGCTAGAGAAGGCTCGCGCTGTTGTTTCGTCTTGGGTCTGCGGGGCTTACTGGTTCGGGATTAAGGTTTTATAGCTTTGAGATGTGGGGATTAGGGTTTTAAGATGGTGAAGGCTTCGGGTCTGCCAGCTTTATGCGGTCTATGGAGCTTTGGGGTTTTTTAGGGTTAGGGTTAGGGTGAACGGGCTATGACTACAACAAGGGTTGCCATAAGGGTTACCCCAAACGGGAGTGCAGACGACGAAACACCATTGATGGCAAATCCCTCTTTACGGGGGCAGGACCTTTGGTTTACGATTGGTCGAGGCCAGAAAACCGATCAGGGTTCAGGGGTTCAGGGAGACCTCTTGAAGAGGTGGCGCGGATGGCGATTAGACTATACGTCACAATGGTGGAGCGCGGTCAGGACGGACATCCGGAATGCTCTAAATCGATACAGAATGGGGTGGGAGGCTTGAGTTTTAAGACTTAGGATCTGATCTTCTGGGTTTGTACAGATGTTGTAGGGGTATGCCGCGCGCGGCCCCAAAAGCCTGTATGGGCAGTATGGCGTTGAAATTAAAATTCAAGCACAAACCCTAAACCCAATCGACCCAACGCTTACCTTTGTTCTTTCTAGAGAGCTTGCAGAGTGTGTTCGGGGTTTTGGGTTTAACGTTCCAAATTCGCAACTTTCGATATTGGAGCTCATATTCTACTTTAGACATGATAACCCTTTTGCCCAAAAACCTGACGCCTTGCTTGCTAGGTAGGAGGGCAAAAATATCCCGATCCCCTCTATACCGTAAAACCCTATGCCTATACACTAATCCTTATCATTGAAACCCTAAGCCCTATAAACCTTAAGCCCGACACTTTCACCCGACATCCTCAACCCTGCAATGCGGGCTCGTCCTAGCTAGGTGGGAGGCAAGAAGCCGCTCCCAAAGCCTGGAAGCCTCAGGCCTAGATGCGGCAACAGCTCGAGTCAGGACACCCAGTCCCAAAATGGTGGTTTGCAACAATGTCCTCGTTGCTTAGTTTCTTTTCGGGAGCCTTGCAGAGCACATTGAGCCCAACTACACAGCGGCTGAACGAGAGACAGGACAGCTTGTGTGAAGGTGAGGTACCCCTAAACAAGTCATGCATGGCCGCAAGGCTTCACGGCCTTAACATACCTACACCAGACCCTTGTGATAACTGCCATTGCATAAACGCAAAAATCCAAGAAGCAGTGTTTGTTGTTTGCCTTTTTTCCTTGAACGGGCTTCAAAAAGCTTTAACGCCTATACCACCTTTACCCCTAACCCCTCAACCTCTAAAGCCTAAACCCTTGAATCTCCGAAGCTTAAATTCCTAAAAGCCCGCAACCCTAAAATCCCCAATCCCTGAAACCCTAAACCTCTGAAGCCTAAATCAAGCCCTTTAAACCCCAAAGCCATCGTGTCTAAAGGAGGACTTGGGAGAGACCTTTGCCTGCAAGCATGGCCTTTTCGCTGCCTTGCTCTTCCACTCTGAGCTGCTCAGCGGCCTTCAAGGGAGATTCCCATGCGGGTTCAGGGTTTAGGGTTATAAGATGAGGGGATTGGGGGATGAAGGATTTTTTGGGGTTTCAGGTTTACGGGTTTGTTGCGTCCATGCTGTCAGGGTTACAGGACTCTGGGATTCGATGTTTAGTGTGTTGGAAAGGCGAACTATATAGACGTAAGGCTGATGAAAGAACAGTGCAAGACGTACCCAGCCAGGGGTCACCGAGAGGTGAGCACAGGCAATGCCTGGCCTCAAGCACGCACCCTTCCTGAGCACTGAGAGAGATGAAGCCCACTAGGATGTTCGAGTGGCTTTCGTGGTTGCAGAATAGTACCTCTTGCAAGTTGCACGGCATCCACACCTTTGTCCTCCCAGCACCAGTTGTTTGTTCACATGCTTCGCAGTCCTCTCGGTACGTGTGGTAGATAGATTGCTGGCCGTCCAGAGGTTGGCTCTTGCCACTTTAGTCAGGTGCTCCCGAATCCCAAACCCGTTGTTCAGGATGGAAGCTTGGAGCCGGTGTTTCGACAAGTGGCTTTATACATTCACCACTGGTATTGCACGTGTAAAGCAAGGAAGCCTCGAAACCGATTCTTCGTCAGCCATCGAACCAGGAAGTACGTGCACAGATCATATTTACTGGTTGCGCTATTTTCTATACTCTGAGCAACTTTAGGGGGGAGCCTCAAAAACCTTGCCAAAGTCGTGCCTTCATCCAAGTACTGACACGACGTAAGACTTCAATCCTAGCCCCTAGTCCGGCTCTACTGTACAACTTCAAACCTACAGCCTCAAGCCCCAAGCCTAAAATCTGGATCCGAAGCCGCCTCTGTCGCAGGCATGTGCCGGTGGAGTTCCGGCACCCACACGTGCAGGTGGAGGCATCATCTTGACGGCGTCCACTTCCTTCAGAGATTGTACTCGGCCAGCCGTAAACTTATCCACTTGCGGTCCGCATATCGTTGCGCCGCAATTTACGATCGGGCTGAGAGTATGGAGGCATAGCGCTACATATGCGAAGTGCAAACTCTCCAAGATCTTTGGCTCGCCCGCTGACGATGAACTCCTCCGAGAACCTCAAACCACAAGGACATGCAGGTGGACTTGGACTGTCGAGGGTCGGACAGTGTTGTAGGGTTCAGGGAATGTGGATGTTGAGTTGAGTTAGAGCATGCTACATATAATACACAATGAGTCGTCAGAAGCCAGATCATTTCAAATGGATTTCTTCTCGCTGTGAACACCCGGCAAAAACAAAGAACTACATTCCAAGACCTCGAAACCTGCTACTTGCACAGGTGCTTCGCCCGCCCGACTCTTGCCTGGAAGAGTTTTCTTAGGTAGGCGATGTAGTTCTCACGGAGTTTACGGCTTGGGCTCCGGCTGTAGCTACACAGGGGCCTGAGAGACATGACTGCTATGTAACAATGTATCGTATATAGTTTACCGGGCTTCGGATTTCTGCCAGTTGTCCATTTCTCAACAGGCGAGAAGGATTCCGAGAGTTCTTAAAATCCCTGCGTTCCAGGGTTTTCCGAAAGCACCCGGGATTCTCTGAATGATTCGAACGTCGAGAACTAGCAATAGGATAGGGACCTACGAAGCCCACCGTTTCAACCTGCCTGTTTATGGCTTAGGGGTAACTGATTTATTCAAGTCCATGCTTTTGGAGCTCCCAGCAAGTCAGAATCTCGGATGAAACCCACCTCCCTCAAGCACCAAACTTGAAGTCATTAATCTCTACAGTCCGCCCTTTATTCTTTTGTGACTCGAACTCTAAATGATCCCCCAGGCTCTCTACCCAGAAACCGGAAATCCCTACAGCCGAGATCCTATACATGACAACCCGGCAGTATTCACAGTCTTAAGGCAGTTCTCTAATTTCGGGTCCTGGTCTTTTTCGTTTATTTGCCTAAACAGGGGACCGTAATTTGCAGAACTAGCCCTTAATGCACAGCTTAGAAGGAAACGATCGAGTTCGAGGTCAGCATGGAAGAGATCCAATCCAAGCCGGCCATCATGGAGAGCTCTCGGGTTCCACCTCTTGGGGTTTTCAGGGGTTTTAGGTGTGAGATTTGTTTTTGCCGCTGTTATACATGCCGCGCGTATAAGGATTTAAGAATAGGCAGTGCCAGTATTTCTTTGTAGTTCACTTAAAAACTACGATCTGTCCCGACATCGAATTCCAATTGCTGAGGCTCCAGCATGACCTCGAGCTACATGCAGATTTCGTGTCTAGGGTCTAACGCATATGGTTTCGGTTGCAAAGTCTTCAGCTCATAGCGTTTGGGGTTTAGGGTCTTTTGTGTGTATGTGTATCGTGCTTGGCGTGCAGGGTTAGGGATCCTTGTGAAGCGTAGTGAAGCCCCGATTCAGTTCATGCCTTCGGGCTTAGAGAGTTTAGGGTGTGCCGGTTGCCTAATTTTACAAAGTCGACAATCGAAGCCCCGCAAATTTCTTGATGATTCTCTACCAGGGGAGATCTAGGCCTGTGTCTATGGTTATAGTTGCCTACAAATTGTGAACAAGCGGTGAAAGCATGACGTGACTAGTCAGCGAGGCTCCTAATTGAGCGCTACAACGAACACTTCCAGGACTGTACAGCTTCCAGGCCCTGAACCGAAAGCAGATGCCCTATAAACCACAAGCCCTAATCCGCAATTCCGATAGCCCCGAACCAAAACCTCATAATCCTGCATCCAAAGCCTTTGAGGAGCTTTATCTGCGAAAGTTTGATGTTCCCAACGCTGCAGTGGACACGGCACGCCTGCAGGCTTATGGGGCTGGACCGGCACGTCGAAGCTCTTGTGCTTGGGGTGTAGGGGTGGCAGCCTGAGCAATATTAGTACTGTAGCAATGTTTCAGATTCGGAAAACTCCTAAACCCTAGACCCTGAATTGCTATTTCGATTCTTAAATAAGGTTATAGTTGTAGCAAGAAGGGTTTTTGAGTTCTGGGCTGGGTGGTTGCGAATGAAATTGATCGAAGTGGCCATAATGGGCATAGACGCAGGGTGAGACTAAGTTCCACAGCAAGCCTGGTGGCGAGTTGAGGACTCAGTGGCGAAGAGTTCTAGATTCAGGATCTCTCGATCTCTTGCTCGCATGTTTTGTGTTTGGGGGATTATGACCTCGGGGTTCGAGGTGGAGGAAACCCGATACAGAACGTTCGGACAAGCCAACCCAGTGTCTAGCCTCTGAACTTCGATTCTTAACAACTTTTTGTAAGCTCCTTTGTCTACCCGCCGTTCCACAACCTATCTCCGTACTTTGCAAACATCCGATCCTAAACCCTACTGCAGTCAGCCTGGTGATGAAGCTTCTGAACCTAGTGCCTAGTACCTCAAGGAATAAAAGCCGCAAGGCAGAGTGCAAATACAGCAGCTGCTTCAAGATAGACCCTAAACCCTAAGCCTGCGGCCTAAACCCTAAGTTTGCGAAGCGACAACGGCAGGTCACCGATGCACAAGGATATCCTGTGACATGGCCTTGGATTCTAGGTGTTTCCGGTACTTCAGGGGTTTTGGGGTGTAGGGTTGAATGTTTGCATCTTGCACTATAAGGCCTCGCCACCCATTTTCCTTGAGCATGTCGGCCATAACTCCCGAAGTCCTCGGCTGGATCATGCTTCTGTCTAAGATTCCGGCTCAGATTCTGGGAATATCTGTTCGTTAACGGCTTGCAATCAGGGTTCCAGCGCGAGTTCCGTCGGCATTAGCGGTTCTTTCAGGGTTGCACAAGGTGGCACCTTGCAAGTTCGGGCCGCATCTCAAGAACGCAGGAGGTAAACAAGGTGCAGCAAGTCTTCTGTGAACGAATTGTTCGGTTTGGCGCCGGAAGCTTCTTGCAAGATGGTCGCGGGCCCATAGGCACCTTTGAATACCGAAGCCTGTTGGCGTGTGAGTTCAGGGCTATGTAAACCTGACCCAGGTCATCATTCGAAGGGGCGACGATGGCGGTCGCGTCTCGGTGTAAAGCAGCCGCCAACTGAGCACAGGCCAATTTGAACAGCCCGGCAACCTTTAGCGGTAGCGCAATTTAGCATTGATGTAGGACAGAAAGCAAAAACAGCCAGCTGCGTAGGGGCTGTATCTCCCGAGTCACCCGTCTACATCTGACCGCCCGAAACAGTACAATTTACCAGCCTGCAGTTTCAAGCCTTCTCTACGAGGAAAAAAGCTCCAGCAGAGCACCGGAATGAGAAACGGTTGTTGGTTTACTTACTTCTGAAAGGTGACTTCAGATGGCATAGCAGAAGCAACCTAAAGAATAAGAACTGCTATGTCCCTATGAAGGCGCATGGGTCTGCTTGCAAACACTTTTGGAGTACCCAAACCAAGGTGAGCGAGAGACGGTAGATGCCACTGGTAGATGCCTACTGCATTCCTGCGCGTGAATTCAGGAGCTGAGCATAAATAAAGATTCTTCAACTCTGGTGGCCTGGGAATAAAGACTTTGGGAAACTATCTCTGGAATACTAGTAAGGCTTTTTCGCCAACGGGCTTTCAAGAAGGTAGTGGTGTTGAATCATCGAAGTCTTACCCTTGAGATCCGCTGAATGGTCGGATGCGGAAGGCTCAGATTATTGTCCTTCAACTGTTCAAACGCGTGGGAGGCATGAATTCATGCCCTGAACCTTATAATCCCTATATGCCATACATTATCTACCCCCCCCCCCCCCTTACTACCACCTATCCCCCACTCACACTCTTCTTGTCGACCTCACACAAAAGACACTCGTGTTTTTGTGGCATCTTAGGAGAAGTAAGAAAAAAAAAAAGTCGCAAAAAGGGGGGGGGTGTGGGGGGGGGGGGGGTAGATAAGGTATGGCATATAGGGATTATAAGGTTCAGGGCATGAATTCATGCCTCCCNCCCCCCCCCCCCCCCCCAATTGCCCACCTTTTTCAGGACTTATTTTTTCGGACATCACCTCAAAAGGAGCCCAAAAAGGCTAGGTCTCTTGGGGCCTGGGTAAATCCTCAGAACTTCTTCGAGGCATCCTGGAGACCGATAGGAGGTCCTCGGATGGAGGAACTGCCTTCCCACTGCGGGTACGTGGCTGGGCTTTGGGGAGCTTTGGGGATTTTAAGGGGTTAGGGTTAGGGGATATAGTGGTAAAGGGATTACGTAGGGTGTTGGGTTTTAGGGATTAGAGGTGGTCAGTTCTAGGTGATCAGGGTGGAGGGATCTGGGCCTTGGCAAGGGGTTCAAGGATTAGCAACTTGGGGTTTAGGGATTACCTTAAGCCGGAATAACCTACCTTTTTAAGGACGAAATCATAGTAAGGAACCCTAAAAAGGCAGGTTATTCAGGGTTAAGGTATTAGTGTTCGGGGATTGGCAAGGGTTTAAGGTTGAAGGAAAAGGGCGAAAAGTGCGTTTTGGGATGCTTAGGGTGTAGAGGCATGTGCTTTGAAGGACTTTGAGCTTAACCCTTAGGTTGGGCCGAAGGATTTAAGATTTCGGGGTTTGGGGTGCTTTAATATTTGGCTAAGGTTTTTTGCGAGCTGCAGGGGTCGTAGGATTGGCGCGGGTAAGCTTTGACTTCTGGTGTGAGATTGCATCTTTCCGCTCTAGCAATTGACCCACATGTGAGGATAACGGTCCATGTTTCGGGATGGGGATTTTCCACGAAGGGCTTGGGCCTTGCATCGGACGACTTGATATGTCGCCTGTAACCTCTCATAGGGTTGATGAGTGCAGGGCTCAGTCAATACTCTTCGTACCAGGCTTCTCGTAATCCTAAGCCGTACAGTAGCCGCACAAAAAATCATCACACGGATGAGGCTCCCCTAGGTCCCGAGATTTGCATGGCTACAGGTTTCTAGACCAGCGCAGGAGGCAAGGAAAATGGAACTACATGAGCCCTATAACGATCATTAGCAATCCTCTGCTCCAAAAGGACCTTGCCTTGCACAGGTGCTTGAAACCTAGCCCTCGCACGGGGGGGGGGGGTCGTACCCTATCTCGGATCTAGGATAACCAGAAAGCTGTCGGACTTGGGAACCTGCCGTCTCGGGCGCAGCAGCAAGGTGTTCGAACGGTTGTAGACCGCTTCATTCTTGGTGCAGAGCTAGCCTAGTCGATGCCCTCGGCCCCCACCCCGATATGCAAGCTTAAGTAATTACCGATAGCATTCCTCTAATCCACCCCGAACCCTTATTCTGATGATGAAGGCTCCTATGCCATAGCACCCTTATAAGAACCCTGAGAGGTCCCTGATCTAGGAGTCCGGAACCCGACTCTGATTATAAAGGCCCCGACTTTGGCCACCAGCCAAGGCTATACTCCTGCCAAAGATCAGCGGGAGTTCCTGAACTTCAAGCGGCACCTGTCGCTACAGACGAAATGCGGGGCTTGGGAGGGTTTGGGGTTAGGGTTTGGAGTTGAGGCTTGGGAGGGTTTGTGGAAAAGGTTTCAGGGTTAAGGTTTTGCTGGCACTGGCAGGTAGAGCTGCATAATCGCGCGACCTTTGATCATTCGGCTCGTTGCAGGGCTCTGGGATTCGAGCATGCACTGGATAATGCCATGCGGAGACTGCGTAACATGATCAGTGAAAAGGTGCCAGCGAGTGCCAGGTATACGGTTTCTGCACAGAAGTCACTGAAAAATACTGGCATGCAGTTAGGCTACGGCTACGGTTCATTGTTTTGAAGAAGCCCCCTCGCTGATCAATTCTGCTTCGGGCGTGGCTTCGAGTGCTGTTTGAGGAAGAGGTTCGTTTGCCCTGCATGCTTGTGTCGATACACGACCACTAGGACAATCAATCAGGGCAGGTTCTCTGAGGTATATAAGGTTCGGGGGTTTAGGGGTTCCGGGCCTAGGAGAAGGTCCGATGCTTTAGGAGTTCTTCGGGGTTTGGAGATGATGTGAATCATGTGTACAGACCGCTCAGTAAGCCGCATGGCCAGGACATGTCAATTGATATTTACAATAGCCTTCATACTTCCAAACGGGCCCGGGTTTCTGTATCAGGGGTGTGCAGGTCATTCAAAACCCAAAATTGCAAACAGTTTCATTCAAACACGGGTTGCGATCAAAGCGGGAGTAATTGGCCAAGGGTATACATGCAACCTCGGCCTACACAAAACACCAAACCCCTCCACGTTGTGAGAGTCGAAACGGGACCGCATCTGGTAGCGTCCCTGTGCGAGAACATGAACCCATGAATCCGCTAAAGATTCGCTTCGCGGCTATTCTGAGCGTTGCCAAGAAAGCATCGGCCAGGGGATGTGCCGTCCCGCGTGGTGACCATGGACCTGGACGTCCCTGTGCAACCTTGCGAGAAATGCTTTCATGAGTGAGTAGTTGTAAGCAGGTTTATATACATAGAATAAGAACCCCCATGAGGGGCCAGAAGTGACTACACCTATTGCACCAGAGCTACTTACTCATAGCCGAATAGCCATGCTGCCAACCACCACATGTACCAGGTAAGAAATTAAAAGGCTGTGCCGAGCTGCCATTTCTCGCTTGGACTGAAGCATATTAGCACTGCTGTGTGTCATGAAGTTAGTTGCGGCATTCATATACAACTGCCGATGGACGAAAATCATGCATGACCATAGCAACTCCACAAGTGCGGGACTGGGTGTTTCCTTTAACTATCTCTAAACTCTTATCTTGGACAAAGGAGACTTCGATGCGTGAGCCGTTTGAAGGGAATCCTCGAGCATTGCTCCAGCCTTCAAACCGCCTACGGCCAGCATACAAAGCCCATCATTAAACCTGTGTATGACTTTCTTTGCAACACCTTGGAGGCAAAGCCAGATAGAACATTCATTGCCCAGGATGAGCTTATCTCCATTTCCCTTTCACACCGCACCTGGACGGCATGTGGGTTTCTGATATTTACTTGAGAAAGCCTTAGCTAGGGTTGCCGGTTTAGGGTTTAGGAGTTTAGGGCCCCCCCTGGAACGACCCTGAGCGAATCCCTGGCCCTTAAAGACGTAAGGCCCCGACAAAGTAGGTTCTCGTAGGTTCAGAAGCTACGGCTTCGTATAAGTGGCCAGCCCTCAAACCACCTTCCTCAGAACCTTTCCGCATCCTAGCACTTCGATGAACATTCAGGCGGGTGCTTCCTTGGAGCCGGCTCCGGGGCTGGAGCTTGAAAACGGTGCAGGCTGTAGCCCTCTGCCTGTTGTGCCTTAAAAGCCCTGGAATGCTCCTTCATCGAGCCCGATTCCGAACCCGGCCCAACGCAGAAGTCGAGGCACACACCTGGTAAGCCCAATTCCAGCTTGGTCCCAAGATCTGTGAAAGCTCCAGACCCTGGAGTTACTTTTCAGCCTTCAGAGGTTATCGGAATCATAGGCCCGAATTCCAATCTTGAACCCGCAAGCCCGTGAAACCTCAGACGAGGGCCTCCATCGCCCTGCCACCTGCAGCGCTGATCGGAAGCCGAAGCTCTGAGCTCTTAAACCCGTAGCTCTGAACCCTGAATCAGGCCTAAGCCCTATTGCCCTATTGAGCATTGTACTTCCCAAAGTCCCAAACCCTCGACCTCAAACTCTACATCCTATAGGCAAAAAAGTCCAACACTATAAAGCCCAAAGCCTTCTCCACCCTAGCCATGAAATAGGTAGCCCACCAAATTACAAAGTTGCTGGACTTTAGGGCCCATTAAAAACCACATACCTTTGGGTCCTGAACCGAAACCTCTAAACTCCAAACAGCCCTGAACCTTACCATAGCTCGCAAGACATCAGCTGAACGAGTCTGAGGCCAAGCTGAAGGCCATGCGTCTTGTGAGCCAGGCCGGGATCCAGTAGGTGTGGGGCACTGACTGGATCGGAATTAGGTTCAGGGGCTATGAGTAAATTGACTAAATCTTGTGTAGGGCTCCCATAAGGGTTCGATAGTACGTGGTCTTTACCGAGGGGTTCAGTGATAAACTTGCTGGCTCCATGAATAGGCCCAGAATCCTAGCAGTGGCTCCATGTGAGTCGTTCTACAACTTTGGGGGGTCGGGCGAAGGGTTCTCGATGAGAGTTTCTGGAGGGGAAAGTGGGGTTTAGGGTTTCGGGGGGTGCGGCTCATGGACTTTGTGCTTAGCCTTCAGGATTTGGGTTTCGGGGCTGCTAAGTACCGCGATTCATGCTTTGCAGAAGTATACAACCCGATGACCATGACAGCCGGTAAGGTATCAAGCCATGCATCCTGCAGCTGCCTCGAACCCTGTAGGAGAAGTTTGTGTTGATTGACAGCCTGAGGAGGATCAGTTCCACGTTGACAAAGGTTCAACATTTGCTCGAGTTGCTCGTCTCGTACAAAGTCACGTCCATAATCGTTCTCAAATTCGAACCATGTAATTAACATAGTCATAATCTAGGCAGTTCCTGAAATGGAGCTGTTGGACAGCCTCAGAAGGAACAGCAATTTGAATCTGTAGAGGGCCAGCAAGAACGGCCCAGTGATGCCAGGGCTAGATTTAGCTTCCCTAGGAAGAATACGTCCACTTTGTCACGGAGATCTCCAGAATCCTGGAAGCTGGTCCGCAGATGGGGATCTAGAGTCGAGCATCTTTGAGGATTTTCGGGTTGAGGGTCAAGGGACTCAAGGGTGGTGTATGTCGCAACCCTACCCCCTGCAGTAATCTGGTTGGACCATGGGTGAGAATGACACGTGCCGGCATTCCCAAGTTGTACTTCACCGTGAATGCAGTAGGATAAAGACGTTCCAACTTCCGTCCTACGCTTGCCCACGGAAGCCTTCACATCCTGCGCCGCGCAACACGTGCACCTTCAAACCGGAGGCACATGATGGTGTTCAAGCACAATTGCATAGTTGGGATGGATGAGGTCGAGCACTTGTGCTTAAGCTTCCTACTATTGTGCATTTAGCCTTCCCATGCCGGCTTTCCAGATTCCTGTTCGGCCAAATTGTCCAGCTTACGGCTTGGCAGTACGGAGTTCTGAACCTGGAGTACCACCTGAGCCATAATTTCAACACAAACTGATCAATAATTCAGACCATACCGTATCATTAATATAGGAATATGCGTACGCAGTATCATAGACATGAGGTGTAGTGTGGTATAAGACATTGAAAGTCCAAACCTTTAACTGGAAGGTACAATGCTAACATGATCACAAGAGCTCAGGCAGGCGCTGGCATCTTTCACGTGGCCACTTGACTTGTTGAGCTTTAGCCTTGTGGGTGTCGTTATCGGGTACATATCAGGTTCCTGGTTTTAGGTATTCCGGCTTTTGAGGCATAAGATTCTATATATATATATATATATATATATGTATGTATGCATATGCAGGAGGCTTGGGTCGTCAGTTCGACTTTCATCGAGTCAGGACCGTAGGTATTTAGGGCTTCGTGGGTTTAGAGATTCGTGCTTACCCGAAGGCTCTACCAACCAATTCTGTAAGGAGGCTTCGCTGCAAAACACTACTATGTCACGCTTATGGGATAGCTACTGCTAGTTTGAGGTTTCTGTAGACAATTTTATTCCTTAGGGTTGCTTACTGTAACTCTCGTAAAATATGCCACACAACGATATTCTCATCGTTAAGGCCCTTACATCAGGGTTCAGGACTTAGCTGGCTGTTGGATGGTGGTCAGACTTCAGCCTTCCACACCCTAAAAACAACATGGCCATATGCCTGCACCCGAAAAAGAGAACCATAAGGAGGAGCCCTGACAAGGTAGAGGTCATCCAGGGTTCAGGCAGCTCTTAGACGCGAGTTCCAACTCGAATTGTGAGTACTTTGATCTCGCGATGATCCACCCATATACTATCACCGCAAGTGACTTTAGCCCCAAAACTCCCTTCCAACTACTGGGGCCCGACGATATTCAAACCGCCGCACTAGTAGGGATCCTTTCCCTTCCCAACCCTAAACCCTGCTCGCCCTTGCTGAGAAAACCCTGAACCCAAAATCCCCAGGTTCTTGATGGTGACTATACGCTGCGATATTGGGACACCTGGCTTGGGGTTTTGGGGATCTTGAAGGTTTCCGTGGAGCAACGGAGGTACCGTGTAGAATGGTCAATGATGACCGGTATACTACACATGTCTTCATCCGTGCAAAGTAAAGAAGTTCAGAAGCCCAGTGCACATGCGATGTCCCTTGATGGGGTCTCGGATGTTTTACTGTATGGCCTATAATTATACGCAGTCTTTGTTGGGAGTCAACTGTCATTACCAGATAGGCCCATAACCAGATCTTCTTGCGCGGCCGACCAGAGATGAGTTTGCCACACTGACCATGAGACAACTCGCGGCCGAGGAGATGTATCTTCCACTGCGTGAGGAAGAGTACTTGATCCTGGGCATGCGTTGTGGAGGTATTCTGCTTATATGTGGCTGGCTTCCTTGGTTTAATGATGCTGCACTTCACTGGGAGTGATGAGAGCTCTTCGGTGGTTTCGGGCTTTGGGGTTTCCGTCTGTTTCGGGCCAAAAAGGGCGCTTTGGTGTTGAAATTGGGGCGACAATGCATATGAGTGGTTGTCAAAATTATGGTCCGTCCCTTTTTGGATCCCTAATATATTACGGCACCTAATATTGAGGGTACCCAAAAAGGGACCGTAATTTTGACAACCAAAACCACCCAAAAAGAGGCCCGAACAATCAAAATGAGTGGGGCTCAGAGCGGGATCCCAAACCTTGTACGCAGTCCCTGAAGGCCTAAGCCTTCTACCAGAAGGCCCAATAACTCAATATTAGGACCCTGGTTCATAAACCTTGTCATAAGAGTGTTGCAGTGGTTTATGGAGTTCTGAATGGGGTTTCATGATCGGGTTGCATTAGGGTTTAATGTAGGGGAAATCATCGCCAGGATTTTGGGCATAGTACTTATGCCGAGAGCGAGGTTGAAGGGAAATCTACGCTACTCTCAGAGCCATTCAGCCCAAACCAGTCCTAATGAGCCATCCAACATCCAGACCCTTAACCCTGGGCCTTGAGAGTGGAACGTTTCAAAGTAAAAACCGCCAGTTAGTGGATCCCGCAAGGATGGGTAGCTGTATAGGTTGTCTGATGACAGGCTATGCTCCTTGGGCCAGGGTTGATGGAACCCTGAGTATAGCCCTGAACACTCAATCCCCGATACCCCCAAATCTATGATCCATGGAGTCAGACCTTAGAAACCTTTGCCGAAGCCCTATAAGTCTCCAAACACAAACGCTATGCGAGCAAGGACGGCGCTTGGCCTTTCGTTGCGCGATGCTTCGCCGCTTGAGCGCCTTTTGGTCGCGCCAATTAATTGCAACTCTACTGTTGCGATACCAAGCAGTCCATCTCCAAAGAAGGTTTCCGAGAGTCAACGTATGAGCCCATTCCCGTAAAAAGTTGTCGCAGAATCGGGGCCGCTTCAAGCTCTAGGCCGTGAACATCTTGGGGTCAAGAACACCAGCGGCTTCGGATTCAGGACCAATATAGAATCTATATAGAGATCCAGGACCATTGCCGCGACATGAAATTCGAAGCCTGCACATTGGAAGAAAAGCGATCCACCCGACTCGATTCTTAATGTCGAACCTAGATGAAAGAATAAAAAGCACTCCAACGCAGAGCCTACTGTATTGAGGATGAACATCTTTTTAGCAAGCCAGACGTGTCCCATGGCCTGCGTAAGGTAAGAACCTTACGAAGAAACCAGAGACCCCAAATCCTAAAACGCCTAGACCCTCAACCCTTAGGCCGAAACCATGCCTGCTTCACAGTCAAGCCTTCGTCTAAACACCCTGCACTTTTTGGGAAAGCTTCCCTTTGCAGGCTTCTCCATTTTCGTGCCTCGTCCAATGTCAGAACGAGTGAAGTTGTTGGCCGTGGATTCATGTCAGATTTGTGGGTCTTGCCTCAGTGCTCGGAGTTTCGGAACATGTGGAGTTTAGAGTTTGGGGTTTACCCTAGACTTGAAATCTTGAAGCCCTTCTATTCTGGGCCCTAAAATCCCCGGAGCTCGAAACCCTAGCACACTGTCTGGTGTTTAGGCCGAGGGTTCCGCGAATACGATATCTTTGTCTCTTTCTCTTTCTCTTTCTCTCTCTCTCTCTCTTTGATTCTTTTCTGTCTATTTGCGTTATCTTCGGGGCTGACAGGTGTACTGCTTTGTTGCCCGTCTCTTGTGTTTAGGACTTATGTTGTAGATTTGGCCACTTCGGCGCACCGCTAGTTCCATAAGATCTGTAATGCTTTTCGTCTTGAGGATGGTACACCAAACTGAACTTCACTCTGCTCGAACACAGCCTCGCCCGAGAATTTCGTGCATGGATGACCTGACTAAATCCCAAAGCCCCACTGTGCCGGACTCACGGCTGAGCGGACATGAACTGCCGAGACATGGCCGTAAACCCGAAAGCGCCAAACACCACATCTCGAACCCTCAACCCAACCGCATCCCAGCTATCTGAGACCGCATTTCACACGTCGTCTCCCCACGAGCGGAGGGTCCGAGTGTGAGCACAGAAGCTTCCGTTGAGAGGTTCCTTTGGAGCAGCGGCACAAAGTGGTAGAGCTCTGATGGCTGCAAGTCAGGGTTCGGATCTCCAGGGCTCTGGGGCGCCGGGATCCGTGAAGAAGCCATCCTGCATTAAGAGTCCTTATTACGTTATAGCAACCCTCACCCCTTCGGCCTTCGGCGGTGTGTTTTCATTATTTCCAGCAGTTGCTGTAGCATCTTACTCGTGCTGGATGGAAGAGCACGGGCGTATCTTGCTCAGTCTCAATCTCAGGGATTTAGTGTCTTGTTTCGGGCTTTCTCGTAGTGCCTACCCCTCAACCCCGCCTGCGAAGCCGACGAGGCTCTTGGGCAGTCCACTGCCGCCCTTGGGTCGTGGTTGCTGGCCTGCAACTTGTTGTGCTCTTCGGCTTACGGGAGAAAGGTTGTTTTTTGCTCTAAGGAATTCCTACGTCACGTTTTTGGGCTTTGTACATTTAGCTCATGGGGTCTTTCCAGGGCAGCATGGTCTTGAGGGTTGATTTGTATAAGGGTAACGGGTTTCTAGTTTAGGGTCACCATGTAGCCCCAAGGCATGCGCGATTAGCACTAGGCGATGATCCCTTGACTATCGGATTGAAGGCCGGAGTTCGATTGCTGTCAGGTTGCTTTCGGCTTTAGTGTTTGGGGTACAACAGCCCCTGAAACATAATATGGGACTTTCAGAATAGCAGGGGTTCGTTGCAGCCGGAACCGTGCGATAAGGACCCCCTTGCTCTAAGATCCCCGACCTCATATAGAATACGGAATCCTACCTTATTCACATTTATCACCTCCTTTCGGCTGGAGAGCCCTCAGAACAACTCGATTCGAAAGTATTGCCGGAGTTCTTATTCATCTACTTGACAGGGCCTTGCTTACCCGCAACCAGACCATGTTCCCTACATCCCAAAGAAATCTGGGGAAATTATATAGCGGGGTCATGCGACGTCACCCCGAAATAACGGAATTAACGACCCGACCTGGAAATCCAAATTAGTGACCTGGACTTTGTGTTAAGTGGTGCGGGGAAGGCTGGAGGCTGGGGAGGCCCCGGGCAGGGAATCCAAAATCAATTTGTTGAGGCTCAACAAATTGATTTTGGTGGTTCCGGGCGGTGGGAAGGCTGGAGGCTGGGAAGCCCTGGGCAGGGAATCCAAAATCAATTTGTTGAGCCTCAACAAATTGATTTTGGTGGTTCCGGGCCGTGGGGAATTCTACTACTATTGCTACTACTACTACTACTACCACCACACCAACTGCGACTGCTGCTGCCACTAACAACAACAACCGCTACTGCTGCTGCTGCCGCTGCAGCTGCTACCACTTCTACTATTACTACGACTACTACTACTACTACTACTACTCCACTTCTGCTGCTAACTACTACTACTACGACGACGAGTACTACTACTAAGAGCGTAGTGCATAACTGACGCTATGCTTTTCCTCACTTCACATGCCCAAAACTCGAGTTTTAAGCTAATTTCACTAATTCTCTGGGGGGCGTGGAATTCTGGAAAG
>BGNK01005712.1:0-31092 GCA_003297005.1 Symbiodinium sp. clade A Y106
CCGAAGCGGTAGTTTTGAAGTCATTAGAGTCGCTCTCAACGGCACGGAGGTGCATGTTCAGGAGTGCCGGTTATTGGAACTAGGGCCATATAATGCTTTTTTATTGTTGCGGTTGGCACCACAGATGAAGTTCTGAACCCAGCAATCGAGGCAGACGTCGTCTCTCGCCAGCATTCGTTTATTGCTCATTTAATAATCCCATAATGCTCACATAATACATTTTTAGTGTCATTCTAACGATCATTTATCGCTCATTTATTGAGGACAGCCGGGGTTGGTCCCAGGGGTAAGTGTGAGCTACCCATGATTCAGGCTTCTGTAGCAAACACGGAAGCATTTCTCGAGCCGGGGCTCGAAGGGTAAACTGACGTTGGTGGTCAGCGTCAGGCAAAGGCTGGACTGACCGATCTTGGATCGCACCTGAAAGGCACTAGGGTTTAGGGTTCCGGTATACCCATAGGCCCCATGGTAGTTCCTTTTTGGGATTACCCTATAGTATTCTAAATATGAACCCCAAAAAGGAACTACTATGGGGCCTATGGGTAGGTTTTAGGGGCTGAGAGCTTCGCAACACTGTAGTTCGGGATCGCCACTACAACGGTTACGCAGATCGAACAACTAAAGCCGAGCCGTGGAACCACTGTACAGAACGATCGTTGCTTCGAGGAATTGAAGAATATGGTTCCTTTGCGCGTTAGAGGGAACGCCCTATACTTCAACATGTCGGCCAGGTAAACGTGTCAGTTCTGTGCCGAGATCTATCCAGCCCTCCCTCAAATCAACACTCGAAGCACTAAGGGACCTTAGGCCTTTTTGGCATCCAGGCAGAGTGCGATTGCCGGGTAGCCTGAGGCCCCTAAAACACTAAACCCCGCAACTGAAACCTTATCCCGTTGTTCAAAATACTTTCCAGCACCTGAAGCCTTCCGCTGCCGGGATCATAACCGAAAAGCCTAATCGAGCCGAAATGGCTTCAAACCTGGTGCCTTGGTGCCTTAGGTTTCTCACAGCAGCCTTTATTTTTCAAGCTCAGACTCTGCCGATCATCTCACAGCAGCCCTAAACCCGAAACCCTAAGAGCCATCTCTTCTTATCCAGAGTCCCCAGCAGCGGCTGAGACGTTGAACTTGTACCACAAACTCTTGCCACCTGCGGTGCACTAACATCGTGTTCTGAAGGGTGCTTAAAGGTAGCTATCTTGAGCGTTTCCCAGGTGTCAGCTAGGGATTACTGTATTGGCCTGAGAAATTAGACCCAAGTGGGAAGGGTCTGTTGTACCATCAGTAACACATGAGGGAACCCATGTGGATGCCATTGCGAGCTACTGCTTCTAACATCGTGTTTTAAAGGACGCGTTTTGATATCTATGAGTCAATGAGTTTTGTTTGGAGCATTTTGCCAAGGGTTTTCTAGGGCTTAATTTAAAGTGCCATTACTACCCTAAGGCTCCATAGTAGTTCCTTTTTGGGGTTCATATTTAGAATCCTATAAGGTAACCCCAAAAAGGAACTACTTTGGAGCCTCTGGGTAGCTACTGCTTCTTCCGGCCGCTGGAGTGCCCGGTGTAGGTTTAGGGTCAGGCCAAACTGCTTCCTTTTTTGCGTGGGGCACTTCTCCTCTTGCAGATCTAGGAACCAAGGTACCCTCCATGTCCCAAGCCCTAGGCCCTAACCGGCTTCGAAACCATGGGTTCAGCTGTGAAAATCCGAGCCTCAACGCTAAGCCAGCACAGGGTCCGCACCTCGGGTGCCTTTCTTGAAGTCCAGGGTGCCCAGGATGGTGCCGTTCTTGCCGTAGCCGCCCTCCGCGTTGCAGTCATGCTCTCCTCCCGGTGTCAGGGCTGCGGATCTTGTTCTAGGGGACTTAGGGCTTCAGGGTTTCAGGATTCTGTGGCCTAGGATTCGAGTACCTTGTCCAACAAAAGGAGAACTGCCCCGACTTCCGGCCCGGATTCTTAAGCCTTCCCAACTAAACTGGCAGAGTTCCTCTCCCTCTCGGTCTAGAGCCGCCTCCATACACCACGGGTTTAGGGTTTCGGGGTTTAGGCTTTAGAGGCACGTAGCACAAGTAGTCTTCATCCCCAGGTAGGATCCCCTCTTGTAGGTCTGGAGTAGCATCGCGTAGACAGAGTCAGCAGTCATAAGCCGGATCAGCATGCACAACACGCCACACAATCTTGGAAGCAAAACAGTGGCCTGAACAATTGCCAAAAGGGTTTTGAGGTACAGTATAGTACATCTGAGATATTCGGGCCTATCAAGCGATACTATTATTAAGCCGCCCATGTAGTAGGCGTGCGACTTCCCCCGATTCGCTGAGGCATCAGCTCAGCTGCACAGCTGTGGCTGCGATGCCGTTGCCTGTGACTTCTTACACGGTTTCAGGCTTAGTGCTGCGTGGATATTGTCATTTTTTGGCTCCCGCATGGCAAGTCTTGGGTAAGACCGCATCACAGGTCCCACGTGAGCTATGGATATTGTCATGACCCCAGCTGTTTTGGGATTTGTTGTTTGGGCTTTACCGGGCTCTCGGGGTTACGGTTGGGGGCTTGGAATTTACACGCCGACTTATCATCATGGCAGCTTCAGGCTGCGTCAGGGCTCAAAGTCATGTTGGGGATCCGGCTTTCCCTGAATTCTGCGAAGCCGAGACAACACCAACGCACTCCTAAACCTTACCTTAAGCCCAAACAACTTATATACCTTTTTGAGGACTTATATATGGGATTCATGATTAGGAACCCCAAAACGGTAGGTGTTCTAGGGGGTCCAGGTAAGGTCCCGCAACAGCCAAGGCAAAGGTTCGGGATGTAGAAATTGTGTGCTGCAGCTCCTTCTTTTCCGTCTCTGGGGGATCATGCTGTTTAGGGTTTTGGGGGTTTTAGGGCTTAGGGGTTTAGGGGTTAAGGGGCTCAGGGCTTAGAGGTTTGTGAGCGTTTAGGGTTTAGGTTCCAACTGCCTGGCTTGAACTCCAAATTCCAACCAGGACAACTTCTAAACTTTGAGCCCGGAAAATAAAAACGACTCCACCTCATCACACTACGGTGGATGGTCCAAATCCTGCACTACCCATAATAAGGAATATACCATAATTCCCATAGTTTAGGGCACTTAAAGTAATGCAGGATTTTGACCATCAGCGCTATGAATAAGCTCGAGATCGATGGTAAAGGATCCTTCGGATTCGAGTTTCGGAACTACAGTAGGTTGCTTTTCCAACATGCCAGTGCCTGTATCACAAGCATCACACGGTAAACCTTCCAGCCGAAACCTCAAACACCACGAATACTTGCGCGTGAGTCTGTCCGAGTGGCGTGGTTGGTGTTTCGGAAGCAGCTGAAGCTTCAGTTTCAGCACCTGGCTGGCAAAGGAAAGCAGGAAGGTTTCGGGCAGATCTACCATCATCCTGCATGATCATGAGGAAGGAGACTTGTCAGTAATAGACGTAATGATAACCGTAGTAAGGAACAGCAATCGAACTGCACTGCCGCGCAAGTGCAGAATCTATTCAGGTTCTTAGTAAGTAGAATATGGCATTGGACTATCAAGTAAAACTTTACAGGGGCTTCAAGGGGATACTCCTACCAATCATTCCGGCAGTGCTAGGTCCAAGTTACGGAGAAAGTAACGCTGCGAGCTGCGACTCTCACAGCTTGGGCAATCCCACCTTTATTTTGTCCTAAGGCTTAGGGATGCGAGATCCGGGCTTGTGCACAACTTAGCCAAACCGGAGACAATGATAGCCTTAAGCCTAAACGCTAAACCCATAAACCCGAAACCTGACCTTTTTGCATCCGGGCTGAGATGACCTGGACGGAAAAGCTCGTAAAAAAAAATCTCCTGAAATCCAAATCCCAAACTCTGAAGCCCGAACTCCAAACTCTTTGGAGCGGCAACAGAAGGCTTGGTCCCCCACTGCCATCGGAGCGAAACTGAAAGGGGCGAGATCAAACTTCAGCACCTGAGGCTTGCTCGGGTCTCAGGGATTAAGGCTTAACCGTTAACCTGCCTTTGGTCAGTAGGGAATGGAAGAATGGTAGTAATAGTAGTTATAGTTGTACCCCATTCCTCCATGCCCTACTAACCAAAGGTAAGTTAATTAAGGGTTTGGGGTTTTTGCCATAATGAGTTCAGGGTTTGGAAGGCTCCACAAACCCTCAAGGATGAAAACGCATCAGACTACAGGCGCTCTTGGAATGATTGACGGAATATTCCTTAATGGCGGAGTAGTGGAGATCCTGGTGCTCCGAAGTTATCACATAGGTTCAGGTCTTCAGTCCCAGAGTAGGGTCTGCATAGTCGTAATCGGTCATGCCCCTGTGGTGTTATACTCGGGCTTTTGGTTTAGGGTTTAGGGTTCATCTATAAATTTGGGCTTAAAGCTACTGTACGAAAGGTCCCTGGAGGGCAGAGTAGATCACACTGATTCAAACGATCTCAAACGCCTTCAAAGGGGATACTTACACAAGCCACAAGAGCCACTCCTAATACACCTTAAACCCGAAGCCATACACTCTAAACGCTAAAGCCTAAACCCTTTAGCCGAAGCCATAAATCCTTACTTTGCAAAGAGCAGCCTGTGGGGATAACCCGAAAGACCGATCCACGTGACGAAGCGGGCTCATCCCCAGCTGCTTGCTGCATTACTCGATTCTAAGCCATGAGGCCAAAATGCACTAAACTAAACCCCAAGACCCTTGGAGGCCTCAAGAGGTGGGAGGAGGTTAGGTAGGATTCAGGATCCCTTGTGTGAGGATTCTCTTTTGGGGATTACCCCACCTACCTTCATCCCACCCTTGGAGCCCTCTGAGACCCTAAAGCCTTTTTTGCAACTGGTTTGCAACGTCACGCCAAGACAGTAGTAACCCTAAACCCTAAACCCTAGAACCCTAAACCCTAGAACCCTAGAACCCTAAGACAGTAAGGCTGTACTCGTGACAGCAGGGACTCTGAGGCTGCTGCAAGGGAATGGCCGAGACAAAACAGAACTGAAATCAGGGTTCAGGGTTTAGGGTCTTTAGGGTTTAGGGTCTTTAGGGTTTAGGGCACTCCAAAGCCTGCTGCATGGCAAGAGACCGGCATCGATGCATCGCTGAGTTCCAGCAGCGCCTCGCTGGAGTTGACTAAGACTAAGAGCTGGAACCTTTCGCCGTAAATCCGTAGCCCTGTAAGGCTAAATAAAGTTTAGGGTTTGGAGGTTTCTTTTGAGGCTTTAGAGATTACGGCTGCGCGTAGATCGCCAACTACCCCCAGTTTTTGCCGGAGTTTTCAATCATAATTGGTAGACTCAGGACCCCTCCGGAAAAACAGATTCAGGACGAGGCCTTGCAAGGAAGTAGCATGATGGCCTGTATCCATCATGGTAGTCAGTATATGTCGTTCTCGAAATTCGGGTCCCGTTTCTGGTCCGTAGTATAACGGTGCAACCTTCTGCTGACACTCCACAACAAAGGAACCCTAATTTAGGGAACTACCGAAGTCTGGCAGGGTTTCGTTCGTTTTGAAAGGTCGTGGCTGAGGGATCCTTGCTCCACTCCCTGAGAAGGACCACATTCAAACTTTTCCAGAAAACCTTATCTTCTGACATACGAAACAATTGGAGCTGTTGGTGCCCAGTCTAACCCGACAAGAATTTCTATGCCCAAACTGCCCCCCACCTCAGTAAACCACATAATCTTTTTCCGGACATGCTGCGAAGCTTCTGAACTAGATGGTGTAACAAGCTGATCGAACCTCGCAACCACCTGCAGAACAGACATCTCCCACGGCACATCTCCTAACATATAAGCATGACCCGTTCTTAGCGAGTTCTCTGGTAGGTAGCTTTGCTAAATAGGAAACACTACAACTTTGCCACGGCCGAGGTCTTCGAGCACATTCTCGGGACTGGGATTTCTGATGGAGCCAGATAAACCAGTCCCTGAATGCCATAAACTTCAACAGCAACTCCTGCAGAATCGAACACGATTCAGACACCCCCGACATCCCTGCGCCGTCTCAGAAATTTTAATCCGAAGCCCTGAGTCATAGGTAGGATCCTTGCTGCCAAAGCCTGGTATTTAAACCTCAAGCTTCTAGGATCCTTGCTGCCAGACCCGAAGCTTGAACTCCAAGCCCTTCAGCGACGGGCAAGAAGCTCTAGATTCTAGATCTGCTGCCTTCGAAGAATTGAAAGGGCTTCGTGCTCCTTTTATTGCAGCGCCCCTCTAGAGGTGTCAGTGGGACATTGGTGTTTCAAATGCCTCGGCGGCATCCAACTTCTGAGGCCCTTCCTCCGAAGAGTTGCCTGCCTCGCTGCTCGGTTGGGATTGAGGAATTTTGGGAGTTTCCGGAAATTAGGGCACCTTATTTTGGGGTCCTTATATTAAGGATCCTACTATTTGGGGTACTATATTAGCCCAATGTTCGGAAACTTGGAGGAATGGTAGTAATAGTAGTTATGATTGTACCCCATTCCTCCATTCCCTACTAACCAAAGGTAAGTCGGTTCGGATTGAGGAACTTGGAGGTTTTTGTCCGTTTTGGGACTTTGGGGGTTCAAGAGTTCAGGGTTAAACGGCCTCGGGTCTTAAGTTTTGAGGGGTTTGGTTGAGTAGTGAGTTCAAGGTGCTGAAATTGTAATGATGGCAAAACCTCCTCTTCCATGATTAGTCTCCCCAACATTCCTGGGCAGACCTATTATATTCACTCAACCCTAATACAAACAGTGCCTCAATCGTTTCTGCGACTTTGTTCTTGCCGTGTGTAGCCAATGTGGTTGCGGCCCAGCTTTTTCTGTAGTACTCCCATCTTTTCCAAGCTTTCCATCTGTTTCCTCGAACCTTGCTGGCTCTTACTTCCCCAGTACCATGCTCTTGCCGCCACGGGTGACCTTCCACATGGATGCAACTAGTGGTCGTGTGCATCCTTGATTGCCTACGCCCCAAACCGCCTGAAACCTTCAAGCCCAATCCTGAAGTCCAAAACCCCAGGCCCGATCGCAAAGCCATGGACACTTGTCTCCGAAACAACCCACTGGCGCATTCTTTATAACCAAAGTCGGGTTCTTGCTTAAGAGCCTACGTCTCCAAAAGAAGAGATACTTTCCTCAATATTATGGTTTCCTACGTACGATTCCTAAACAGTACCAAGGCCCTCTCAAGAAACAGATAATCAAAGCAGTCAGGCATTGTAGTAGAGACTTGAAAACAGGCCCATGTGCTGCCACACCGACAGCAACGAACAGTAGCAGAGCTTTCAAGCCCTTGTAGTCCTCATTCAACCTATGAGGCTGGTATTAACCGCTAACTTGCTCCGCCTCGGTCTTGATGCAAATGACTTGATCGCACCAGTTGTTACAAGACCTGAGCTTGCCACAAAGTCTTTTTGAGATGACAATAAAGGGAGCCTGCATGATTAGTAACACTATGCCCTAACCCCCTGGCCCTCCGTAGTAACAGGAACCCTGAAGGAAACCACCACCTGCTAAAGGCCTATAAACTTCAAAACCCCCAAACCCTTCAAACTTGTTGGTGTGTAGGGCTCTTTGTGGCTTGCGGTTTCAGGGTTGCGGGTGAAGGTCTTTAGAATTCAGGGCTGCTGATTTCCACTGCATGCTGAGTCAATGCGGAGCTTGAGCTCGCGACTCCACTGTATCCGATGTTTTACAGCAACTAGCTTGGTTCCCCATAATTGGAGCACCCTTTCCCGATTATTCAGTTTTCCTTAAACTCTAACTCCTGTAATGATAGGGGCACCCTTTCCCGATTGCTCAGTTTTCGTAGGGACAGGGATGAGGATGCAGAAGGTTAACGGTTACGACTGGACGAACTGGTTCCACAAGTTCAAGTCAAGTCTTGTGGATGAGGATCACAGCCGATGCACCGTCGCCTCTGCCACACACAGACACAGACACAGACACACACTCTGCAAGCCACAGTTGAGGAACACTTCCCGTCCAGGTGGAATGCTGTATGTAACACAAGACTGGAATGCGCCTCTATCTTTGTGCTACGCTGCGGATGAGCAGATATGTTCATGTACAGCACGCGCATGCCCCGAAGCCAAAACAACAAGCTCAACAAAAAAGTACCCCAAAAGCCCCAAAACCCTAAAGCCTAAACCCCTAACCCATAAACCCCCAAAAACCCTAAGCCGAGGAGACCATGCACCCCCATGCGAAGGCACCTGAACTCGCCTTCCTCTGTTGGCCAGGTGTCATGGTCCTGGCATTCCAGGTGCTTCCAGAAGAAGGACACAACACGGCTATGGTTTAGGGTTTGGGGGTTTAGGGTTTTAGGGTTTAGGGTTTGGGGGTTTTAGGGTTTTAGGGTTTAGGGTTTTAGGGTTTAAAGGGTTTTAGGGTTTTAGGGTCTTAGGGTTTTAGGGTTTTATGGTTGAGGGGTTTAGGGGCGCAAATGCTCTGGAGCTCGAACTCCTGAACACTAGATAAGCAAGTCAGCAGCCCTGAAGACTTAAACTCTAAAGCTCCCAGCCCCAAAAAGCCGCCAACTCCCAAGAGCCTAAAACAGGGGCCAGAATACCTTGCGGGTCCACTATACTATAATATTTATCATCAGCAGCCACCCAAAAGCGGTATTGGTAATTATGTTTGACCCCCAAAGTAAAGCCTAAACCCCTAAACCCCAGGCCCTAAACCCCTAAACCCCTAAACCCCCAGCCCTGAACCCCTAAATCCTCAAGAGTCCGAGGCTCCCGGTAGTTCACGGACATGGCCCAAACGTTCGTCTCCGAAGTGCAGTTGGCCTTGC
This sequence comes from Symbiodinium sp. clade A Y106, assembly GCA_003297005.1. Lineage (NCBI taxonomy): Eukaryota > Dinophyceae > Suessiales > Symbiodiniaceae > Symbiodinium > Symbiodinium sp. clade A. The sequence continues at coordinate 8,750 of BGNK01005712.1, forward strand.
TGTCGCCTTGGACTTTGGGCTTACTGTTCATGGCGTGCGGCTCCTTCGGTAACTAGGGTTTAGGGTTTAGGGTCCATCATGTCTCGCATGCTGTACAGTACACCCCACAGCCCAACAGTAAAGAACTAGAACCCAAACTCGAGACCCAACCACTAAGCACAACGCCCAAAAAGCCAGTGAACCCAACCCCTAAAGCCAAAGCTCAACGTCAAGGCCAAAGCAATATTAGTCATCGACCCTGAACCGAGAAAGCACAAACCCAAAGTTCCAAAGTAGGTTTAACAGGGTTCAACTCAGGTTCCAGTCCCACCCCCTACTATAGGGGCCTTGATAATTAGAATCGGGTTTTGGGGTTATAATAAGGACCCCCCCAAAATAGTATAGGTAACTACTTAATTTAAGCCCCTAATAGTAAACCCACAATCAAGGCCAAAGCACAGACCACCACGGCCCCTTCACCGGCGCCCCAGGCTCGCGGGGGACCCCAGGGCGTCTCGGGGAGGCATTCGATTCCCGCCACCTGGGTTGCAAGAAACTTACCCATAGGCCCCATAGTAGTTCCTTCTTGGGATTACCTTATAGGATTCTAAATATGAACCCTAAAAAGGAACTACTATGGGGCCTATGGGTAAAGCCATCTAGACATATACAGAACCTCGGAAATGGTATCCTACCATTAAAATGAGTTCGACTTGAAGACCCGCGTGAAAGTTACAAGCTGATGACTTACCCTGAACGTCCCCCAAGTACATTCATGTGTACATATAAATATAGGTATGCACATACTGTGTCCATTTATGTATGCATTTGTTTGTCTACTTGTCAGCTGAAAGTCATTTATACACACACACACACGCACATAAACACATCTGTATGCATAGGTTCGGCTTACGGACATCCCACGCGGTAGCTTCGGACACGAGCATGCCACCAAGCAGCCACTTCGGATGCCAGAGCCGCACGGGCCGTCGCACCGAAGGCGCCGGAGCACTTGTCATTCAGGTATCCGATCTCAGGGTTGAGGGATATAAGGGTCTGTAGGGTTTAGGGATACAGGGCTTTCGGATGTAGAGGATGTAGGGATATAGGATGATATAAGGTATACGGCTTAATCCAACGCTTGGCTCGAAGCGTACAGCAAACAGCGAGGAAGTGTGCTTGGGCATCTATGCTTTCTGGCTTTCCCGGCGCTTGGAAACATTCAGTGAACCTGTTGCCCACTCACGGAAGCAAGTCAAAGCGGCTGGGTTGAGGTATAAATATAAAGTTGTCCGATTACCTATGTAAGTGTATATACATAAATAAATAAATAAATATATATGTATGTATGTATAGAGCATGAATTAGGCAGTTCCCTGCTCGTTGGCATGACCGATAACAATAAACTGACATTCTATTCTGCATCACCATCTCCGAAGGGTGGACAGTGAACCTCGGGGGCTAGGTGTGATGCTTCATACCCATAGGCCCCATAGTAGTTCCTTTTTGGGATTACCCCATGGGATTCTAAATATGAACCAAAAGGAAAGGAACTACTATGGGGCCTATGGGTAAGGGATACTTGCCACTGAGCATTTCCATCCCTATGCCCGTCCCTGACGGCCGAATGCACAAGCGGTGCTTCCTTGCTGCCGGGATGCCGGGTCATCCATTTGCACGAGTCTGCTGCCGCCCTTGCTCCTTATCCATTGTTTGTGCCGGGTTTTGGTATTCTTGATGGGGAAGGTAGGGTTTCGACACCCTCAACCTCATTAGGTAAAGGGATTGGCGCTGACATTCGGATGCGGGCCCTTCTGGCTGCCGCGTGGGTGTCATGTCAGGGCTTTGTTTTCAGTGCTGTGGGGCTTATCGGATCATCTACTCCGGATTCAACTGGCTGTTGCTTTGACCCTGGATGGTAACATTTATCAACCCATCATGCAAAAGCACCAACAAGCTGAGAAGAGCATGTCGGGGATCCCCAGTATGCGACGCAAGAAGCCCAACGTCCTCAAAACCCTGGTCCTGCTGCCCATCTAAGCTCGCTCTCCTAGCCAAACCTTCGAAGGTGCAGAAAACCCAAAAATCCTCAACCCAGTCAACACTGCAACAGCCCAGACCTTACTTACCCCCCAAACGGAAAACCACTCAAAAATCCAAGCCCAACGATGCTTCACAAGCCCAACCTGAACCCTTGTGGTAGCCCCTATTGAACCTTTCTAGTACCCGTATTGCAGCCACAGGTGCTTGTGGCCCGTGGACGTGTAGCCGGCAAACGATGGGCCCGTGCCATTGGACACCTGCATTTTGCGCTCTTAAAGCTGAGGCTAGGGTTCAAGACCAGGGAACCAAAAGCACCCACAGCAGCGGCACCCGGTTCTGTGGCCTCACATTCCTTCAGGGCGTTTAAGCTATGATGAAGGGTAGTTGGTTAGCCAAACACACAAACAAACCCTTATAAAAGGTACAAAACTCTGTACAAACCGCCAAGATCCCCAAGCCCCTGAACTTCTGAACCGAAACCCCTTAAGCCTCGACCCCAAACGCGAAACTCCGATGCTGCCGCCGGAAAAAACCTGAACCTCAACATCCCCATGACTCGCACTCTGCATCTGGACCCCAACTGCCCAGTCTCGAACAGGATCCTTGCAGCCTTATCCTTGAAGTGAGTTGCCACCCACATAGCATGGCAAAGGGGCCTTTCTAGTTAGAATAAGATTTCGGGATATTATGAAACACATATATAGTAGGAACTCTAACGAATGGTGAGTAGTGTCGGAAGCTGATTATCCATGATTCGACATGGCAGTTGGGCCGCTTGGCCGGACGAAGAAATCGACGAACGAGCCCGTTTTTGCACATGCCAGAGTGCGTACTCACGACATTGACCACAACCCCAAACCCTATAAACCTTACGTCCTCTAAATCCTAAGCCCCAAATGCGTGGAATAAATCCCTTCTGCTTCTTCCGGGGAACGCACCGGTGCTCCAAGCTCACTGCGAAGTCTTCCACCGGGTGGATGCGGGGCACCGAAGCGTTGTAACTCCAAATCTCCCGGTCCTTGTCCTCAGGAGTCCAATTGCTCAACAGCGTTTCTTTCAGGCTTCTGTTCTTGGGATTTCTAGAAGGGTTCTCTGTAAAGCTTAGGGTTACTAAACTTAAGGATTCAAGGCCTTGATACTAAGAATACGGTTGGGGTGTACTACAACTCCTACTTTTAAGGGACCATGTCTGTATTGGGGTGTATGCTTTCGCCTTGGGCTGCTGGGCGCTAGCGGCGACCATTCCAACTCAACCTCCCGGCTAATCCTGAAGGCGTTAGGTTTGCGTTTAGGGTTGAGGGGTTTAGGGTTTAGGGTGAATGATGGAAACACGTTCCCAGCACATTCTTGGATCCTTCCAGAAAAAGTCCTAGGTCCGAAGACCTTGTTGATGATGCACTCTGAGTTTTACAAACGAAGGATCCATGGTTCCACAAAGTCTTATTTGCACATTTTAAAGAATTGGGTTCAGCCCAACAGCCCCAAACCAAAGCTCCCCTCTGGATCCAACTGCATAGCAATCATAAACTCCCCCAAAACAGATTAACCTACAGCCACTAGTAGTTCCTTGCACCCGCAAAACACAAGTACCTGAATGCTGGGTGCATGGACCCTCTGGGTTCTACGTCTGCCTCAACCACCAGCCTGCTCCAAAACCTCCGTCTTTTTACCCCCAAAATCCGGGATCCTGTTACGCATGCGGCCCGAAACTCCCCGCACCCAGATTTCCAGAGTTCGACAGGGAATAGAAAGGATGCTTCTACGGTACGTAAGCCAACTCCAAAATCCCCGTAGCAAGGAGCTTTCACGTAGAGTCGGCCGTTCATGCCCCATTCGAGATGGCCCCTCTCGCCTCACGAAAGGGGGGGCGATACTTGTTAGGGGTTTTGGAATTTAGGGGTTGCAGAGTTTCGGACTGTGAGGCTTTAGTGTCCAGAGCTTTGCGGTTTAGACGTTTATGTTAATAAGTAAGGGTGGTGCACGCAAGGGTTTGCTTACGTGTCGTCGTGTGGACCAACCCACACCTTTTGGAACGAGGTCTCTTTGAAGACCACAGCACCCCTAAACCGCTTTTGCTCCTAGACTCAAGTCTAGCCAGGCTGATTAAACCCCAAACATGATCCTTCCAAGTCTATCTGCAACCCATTGACTTGGAGGAGTCTGGAAGCCCTTATAAGTTAAACTCAAGTAAAGCTTAAAACCTCTGTAGAAAATCCCGAACACTCCGCATTCCGAAGTCCGACATTTCACCTGCTCCCGGGCTTGTCCTGATCCTGCACCCCGTATTTCTATAGGGGCCTTAATAATTAGAATAGGGTTTTGGGGCCCATGATACTATAATTGTAGTAAGGAACCCCCAAAATAGTATTGGTAATAATTTAGGCCCCCATATTTTTTCCTAACACTTGAGAGCCCTGAACTCTTCACGGCTAAACCCTAAAGCCGCAACAAGTCGCCTGGCTTGTCCTCCAGTGCCCTCCACTGCTGCTCCTCGTCTTCGTAGAGGCGTAGATTGCTCTCACCTAAGTACTGGTGGGTTGCGGAGAAGCGGTTCAGGCTTAGGGTTCGGGAGTTTAGAACTACGTAATAGTGGTTAGGTTTAAGAAGTATCGAGAGCGTTAAAATGGTTTACGGCTCTGGAAATCCCGAGTTAGTTGGCTCCTCTTCGTGAGTGTAATCCTTCCGGCAGGGGGCCCGGATTCCGGGTTTGGGGTTTCAAGGTGTATAGGTATTAGAGGTTAGGGTGCAGGGCAAAACAATAACCTGCAATACTCCTGAAATTTACATTCTCAGCCCTACCTATAATCTCCATTGTTGTTCCTTTTTTGGACCAAAAACTATATTGTAGGATCCTAACCATGAAATTGGTTAACCAAAAAAGGAACTACAATGGAGATTATAGGTACTTCATGAAACCCTCAGGCTTCTTGCGACCAAAAGGGGCGATAGGCAAAGAGCCGCTCCGTACCGTTGATCTCCAGCACCAGAGCCTCCGCAGAGAGCTGCAGAATGCCGGGGCGTGGGGCTTGGGGCTTCAAGGGTTCGTGGGTTTAGGGGTCTAGGAATCATACGGCTTTGGGTTCTTATTGGGACTCCGGGGTGCGGAGATTTGTAGACTTTCGGACATTCAGGGCTGTAAGTTTCTGGTTTTTTGGGGCTTCAGAGTTTGGGAGTTGTGGGATGTTTCGGGTTAAAACGATTGCGAGGTTTTCCACACGTTTAGAGCAAACCCCCCACAGCCGGCCAAGCTCTAGTCCCTATAAATCCCATATTAGGGTTTATAATAAGAACCTACCAAAAAAGAAGGGTTTGGCAGTTTCAAGGTAACCCCTAAAGCTAGACCTAAACCCTAAACCCTAAACCCCTAAAGCTAGAACCTCGAAGCCCGGACGGTTGAGACCTTATTTTCCCAGCCACAAGGCTGACTCAACCTTGAGAGGGTTTGGGGGTCAGAAATGGCTTTGGGCTTTGGGGGCTCCAAACCCTCGAGCTTACCGGGACATTTTAGGATTGATGAGGTTTGGGTGTAGGGAGGTGTGCAGGTATCCCCTGCAGTGCAGCTTTGCTTTTGGGGTTCGGGTTTAGGTGTGAAGGTACCAGTATCCCCGTTCAAGTCAGGCTTTCTTTCGGAAGCCAGGCAGAAACAATCGCGCCTTGCCGCTCCCATATTTTCCAAACGCTGAATCGGCCTTCTTGTGCCACTGGCTTGACTCCTCAAGGTTGCCTATTGTCTCCATTGTAGTTCCTGTCTGGGCTTACCCTTTAATAGCATCCTAAATATAAAACTGGTATAGCCAAAACAAGAACTACAATGGAGACTATAGGTAGGCGTTGAGGGCTCGCAGGGTTTAGGCCTAGGGGGCTTGCACTTTGGCATTTGGGAGGAGAGCTTGGGGGGTAAACTGTAGTATGAGCGCAACCAGGAACATAGCTTAAGCCCAGCCACAACACGCCTACCCCTACTTATGACATCTTCAAACTACCATGAACCCTCAGATCAAGTAAGACTACAGTTGAGAGGCGCTGCTTAAACTTTCTTGTCAAAAGGGACTCGGCTACCGCCAACTGAGAGACTAGACTAGTAGGCCTTGAGCGCGCAAAAGTCCGAAAACACTTTGCAGACTGTGCAGAATCCCCGTAAAAGCCGATGAGCGCTAAGAACTTCGAAGCCTAAACCAAAACCCTTGAACACTGAAGGCATAAACCCCTGAAGGCCCTAAATAGCCCAAAGCCTTATAATGATTTACGGGCCACAGCGTCGGCATCCAACTGGAACATCCCACGCCTCGGCAGAAGACAGATCAATCGGATCATCGTTGCATCCGGCCGATATTTAAGGGGTCATATACCTGCTTATTGTTGTCGAGTTTGGTGATACAGGTGTGCTTTAGGCCGCATAGTTCCTGTCAGCGAAAGTTCCTCGAATCGCCCTCGAAGGCGTCGGGGATAAGGAGTTTCGCCGCTCACACTCGGATAGGAGTTTAGGGTTTAGGGCTTAAGGAGTCTTGGGTTTAGGGCTTAAGGGGTTTACGGTGTATGCGTTTAGGGTATTGGGGTTTCGGGGTTTAGTCGGTTTAACTGTTACCGCTTCAGGGCTTTGGGATGGCAGGCTTTGGCGGGTTTAGCCTTCATTCGGGGTCTAGGAGTCTAGTCGTCTGTTTAGGGTTTGGGTTTAGGGTAGGTTCGGCATGTCGGAGCTTCAAATCCTTGGGTTTGGTGTGTAGCTCTATTAGATTATATCTTAGCAGGTTTCGGTGCCTAACTTTAGGGATTCTTGGGTGTAAGCGATCCGGAGACGACCCGTGAGGCCTTTCAAGAGCTCGCTCCAAGGACCGGGCTGCTCCAGGATGACGATCTGACCGCGGTAGTTGAAGATGCCTCCCCTAGCGACGGGAGCTTAGGGGTTTAGGGTTTAGGGAGCTAGGGAGGTCGCTCTGGCTTTGGTTTAGGGTGTAGGGTTTAGGGAAAGCCGGGCCGTTGGTTTGGTTCTTAAGGGTGTATGGCCTTTCGCCTCGGAGGTTTGGGCACGGCGATCCGGAGTGATGCTTTGAGCGAAGTGTGTGCAAAGTTCGGGCCGGCTTCAGCAGCAAAAAATCAATTTTGGCTGAAGTGTATGCATGAGTTGGCCCTCCCAGAACTTGAATCTAGCCAACACCCCTCTTTTAAGCCCTTACCGAAGCTGGTACCATCCAAGAAGCCCCGAATTTGGGAGCTGTTCATTCAGATCCCAAGATTACCTGAAACCAAAATGCACGTGGGAGCTTGCTCCGGCCTCGTGGCTGAACCGCTATCCAACTGGGTTCTTGTTAGGGGATTTTGGTGAAGTTACCATAATAAAGATAGTATTCATAATTACTGTAGATCCCTTTTGTCGGTAACTTAAATCAAATTCCTTAACAAAAACCCAGCAAACCTGCAAGAACCTTAAACCCTATACACCCTCAAGTTTATACATTAAAGCGCTCCGCTCTCGAATGCTAGAGCGCTAGGCTCAGGGCTAGGGCTTATAACCAAGAGGGTACATACCCATAGGCTCCATGGTAGTTCCTTTTTGGGGTGCATATTAAGAATCCTATAAGGCAATCCCAAAAAAGGACTACTATGGAGCCCATGGGTATACACTACCATTCTGGAATTAGGTTCCCAACACCATAACAAGAAAGACTGTCGGGACCTATACCCTAAGGGTCCAAGTGCCCAAGTAGTATATACTTTGGCCCCAATGTACCTATATTTAAGACCAAAGTATATGGTATTTGGGTACATGGACCCTTAGGGTATAGTTTCGTAGTATATGTGGACCCTCTGGGTAGGCTCTGAACCCCCTCGAACTCAAAGGCCCCCCCAAATTCCGAATTCCCCTCGTGAGGCGCTTGATCATCACAGGGCTGGAGAGTCCGGAGGCCACTTCGGACCAAAGGCTATCCTTCGTTTCGGGCTTAAGTTTGAGGGTTTAGGGGTTTAGGGTTTAGGGTTTTGGGGTTTAGGGTTTAGGATTTTTTCTTTCCTACCCCTAAACCCTAAACCCAAAATAATTAGTCAGGGATTGTTTCGGGGGTTTAGGGTTTAGGGTTCAGGGTATCCTTTGCTTAGGGGCTCAGGGCCAGGGTTTAGGGTTTGGTGAGTTTTTTTGCTTCCTGCCTAGCTAGGACTAGGATTCTTTGGGGAGGCTTGGGTGTAGGGTTTATGACAAAGGCCTTTTGTCCGGTGGTTTTTGGCAGTGGTTGAGAACTTATAACCGGTTTTAGGCTACTAGTTGGGTCTTATGTCGAGGGCTTTGGACCTCGATAGGACATATCCTTCTGTGGTGCCGGGCGTAGAGATTCTCCCGCAGATAGATTTGATGGAGTCGGGGTCTGCGCTTACATCGAAGGTTCAAGGCTCAGGGTTTCAGGTGTGGGGCTTAAGCCTTATAAGGGCCTGTGGGCTTAAGGGTCTACTATAGGGGCCTTAATAGTTAGAATAGGGTTTTCGGGGCCCATAACACTATAATTATTCGAAGGAACCCCCCAGAAATAGTATTGGTAATTATGTAGGCCCCTGTATTATAGATTTTGGGTTGCTTGCACAAGCCGTCCTCAGTTGAAGAGTTGAAGGTCTTCAGCCTCGAGTATGATTGGGTCAGGCAGTTACCCATAGGCTCCATAGTAGTTCCTTTTTGGGGTTCATATTAAGAAGGCAATCCCCAAAAGGAACTACTATGGAGCCCATGGGTAGAGACTCCTTACAAGGATCCATAACGTTGTTATCAACAGTTTCGTTGCGTAGCGGTGGCTCCATCTCCCTCCCATTGTTCCGGGCACACCCCCCAGTTTAGGGCTTACCTATAGTCTCCATTGTAGTTCCTTTTTGGGGTTACCTTATAGGATCCTACTTATATATTTGGTTAAACCAAAAAAAGGAACTACAATGGAGACTATAGGTAAGCCCTAAACTCCTACACCCTAAACCCCTAAACTCGAGGACCCTGCATAACCCTGAAATTTGCCAGGGCTAAGAGCTCCTTGCCGAGTCTCTTCAGGTTTCCTGGCACTTCTGGCCTGGCAGCAACGCTGGTGCACAGCTTGCCCTAGAGGATCCTGCAGGGTGAGGGTTTGGGGGTTTTGGGCTTGTAGGGTGTATGCAGAGGGTTTAGAGTTTAGGTCTACACCTTAGGGTTCACGCAACTCTGTCAAGCCAGGCGAGGCTTAATAGGTGCTGGCCGGCGTGATGCTGATGTCGTCCCCGACTCCCCGAAGTTTAAGGTTGAGGTCTAGGGGTTGATCCTTAGTTGCTGAGTTCATAAGCCCCAAAAAGTTTACACTTTCAGTTTTATAGTGGGTAATATTATCCCCAAAGAGTACGTGTATAATACAGACCGTGGCCTTGAAGTACATGCATAGGAACGCCTTTACTGGGTGTCGCTATCACCAGTCTCATTTTTTGTAATTAGGCCTCTACATTAAACTACCATGGAAAACACAAATTATCCAAAAAATCCTCGTTTATGGCCTGTGTGTACCTTAAGCTACCGAATCCTGTTTTTTTTAGCAGGGTCCCTACCAATGTAGGAGTTCAGAGACGATAGCTTCAAGGGGTATTCTCGGCTTCGGGTTTCGGAGCAGATTGGCCCATGGTTTAGGTCCTTTATTCGGTGGTAGTGTAGGAGCCTGATTAAGAAACCCTGGGCCTTTATGAGGGTTCCTTATTATGAACCCTACTATGTTGGGGGTTATAGGCCCAGGGTTTCTTAATCAGGTTCCTACATTATCCGGTGGTAGTACAGTTGCTGGTTTGTAAATGATGAGCAGCTGGTGGACATTTCCCATGTCCGGTATAGCACTTGACAAGACTGTACCCCTGACACCCTGAAGCAAAACCGTTGGTTTTGCGTACTCTCGATGTGAGTGGCCTGAAGTAGTGCTTCACTGCGAGCTTCTTCGTCGATGTCTTCCTCCACGTCGTCATCGCAGCCTCAGTGCGATCCATGGCAGCTGGTTTTGGATGCGGGTTTTAGGGTTTAGGGTGAAGCTTAGGGAATCAGCATTCCACCCGCCAACCCAGCGAAGAAGATTGAACAAGTGTTGGGTCATCAAGAAGGAAAGGAACGAGTTTTGCATTTGCCTGGCTGAGTGGGGCAACAGCCCAATGCATAAGACCCCTGCTCTTGTCCAGCCACATTTCCCAACTGTCAGTTCGAAACATGGAGTTTCGCCATGAGCTCTATCTATCTATATATAATATATATATATATATTATTATATATATATATATACAGTTACACACACACACACACCTACAAGCCAACGCCATCCACCCTGCAGAAATACAATCTAACACCTCAAGCGATCAAGCCCAAACCTTCAAGCCCCAAAGCATCCCAAAGCCATAAGCCCAAGCCCTCAAGAACCTGGAGCGCTAAACCATACACCCCTTAACCGTGTGCCATGCAGCCCTTTTGCTCTCTGAAAGCTCAAACCCAGTCTTTCGGGGCCCTAGCTCTCATCGAAGCCTTCGTCACACTCCTCCTCTTCGTCGTCATCGTCATCGTCATCGCCTGACCAGTGTCGGTTTAGGCCGCGGGCGTTCAGATTGGGATTAGGGTTTAAGATTCAGGATTACGGGTTTTGGCTCAGTGGGTCAAGGACGCGCACAAATCGCACAAGTTCGTCCGTGTTCGATGATCGCTGCTGTGCACACTCTGCTGGCGCGGCCAGAAGTGAGAAGAGCTCTGATAGAGGGGCCTCAATAATTAGAATAGGGTTTTGGGGTATAATACACTATAGCTACAATAAGGAACCTCCACAAGTATTTAGGCCCCCATATTATATTGCATCACACGATTTCTTCCCCTCGAACCCTGGATCCCTGACCATAACACAGCGCTTCCAATGAAAAGGAGGATTTCAAAGATGTGGCTAGGGCGTAGGCTGCGAGGATGAGTCTGGTATGCAATGGTAGGCATGAGTTTGACGAAGAGAACACAGGCGTAGCATGTAAAGCTTCTCTCAACCTCAACTCACCGTCTTGCCAGGCCCCCTCGTGACTTGACCATCTGGGGCTATCCCTATGCAAAAGCAGGTTCGAGAAGGAGTCGGTATGGTTTGGCTAGGCTCGGCTTCTTCGGCTGGGTTTGTTGTTGCCTCCTGCATTGCTGAACGAGGCGCTAGGCATGTCAATGCCGTTTGATAGACATACCAGAGGGTTTAGCGACTGTAGTGTTTACAGGGGCTTGGGGTGTAGGGAAACCGTAAACCAAAACCCCTAGACATGAACTGACAACGACCTGCCTCGCCAAGCTCGACTGTCATCGACAAGAGCCGATCCAGCCTGCAGCCAGGCGATGAATAACATCCAAAAAAGAACAACCATCAAGTCATATCTGATGTTAGTACTAGAATGACAACAAACATAATAGCCATAGTAAGCATGTACGAAATTCTGTCATGAAGGGTCCTGCTGTGGCACGTAGTCCTCATAATCATCTAGAATCTAGAATTTAGACTCCAAGACCCACAGAACTCTAGAGCCCAGAGACCTAAACCCTAAACCCCAAGAAGGCCCACCCTTCACTGGAACCCCCTGAAAACCCCAAAGCCCGAACCACAACAGCTCATAAGGCAGGCATTCATGAACTTTCCAACATTACGACCACATGCATGAACGCTTTCTGGGGATTCCTCACCTACCTCCATCGCACCATTGAAGCACAAAACACATGTATCTGCCTTGTTTTGGGAGGGGGGGGGGTGTTCGAACATCCGCGGTTTGGCTCGAAGTTCACGGACTTCTGTGAAGCAAAGCATCATTAAACCTTCAAGTCTCAGTCCCTCGCAGTACACCCTAGACCTTCAACACCAAACGTTTAAAGCTTAGGGTTTAGGGGGTTTTAGGGTTTAGGGTTGAGGGTTTAGGGGTGTTTAGGGTTTAGGGTCTATTATAGTCTCCATTGTAGTTCCCTTTTTTGGTTAAGCAATTTCATTTTCAGGATCCCATAATATAGTTTTTGGTTAACCAAAAAAAGGAACTACAATGGAGACTATAGGTAGACCTTCAACACCAAACTATGACCCGAAAGCCCTGAAAGCTGAGCTCCGGAACTTTAAACACGGAGTCCAGTAATCTACCGAATGCTGTCGTACTGTCGTCTCTGTGAGCCTTTAAGCCTTTAATACACAGCGCAGATAGAGGGCCTGAGAACTCTGCATCCTTCCACCTGTAGGCGCATATAGCTCTTCAATCTATACCAAGACCCCGAACAAAGCACATGATTGGCTCATAGAACTCTGAAGAACCCCAAGCCTTATAAGTCAAACCACTACAAGCATCTACAAGCTCTTAACCTTTTGAAGCTCTTAGCAAGGACAAACATGAGGGCCTCATGTTTGTCCTTGCTAAGAGTCATGAGGGCCCTTGGGGACATTGCGGGCTAAGACCCGGGTCCAACCTTTGCGGCTCGGAGTCGGTTGTAGCTGAGCATGCACCTGGGTGGTTTCAGGCTTACATAGGGTTATAGGGATTAGGGCCGAGGGGTAGGGCTGATGGGTGCGATTCAAAGGCAACACCACAGTAGATGACAACTTGGAGCTTGCCGTGAACAGGAACCGTAGCCGTCCTAGGCCACGAGACCCTCAGTCTAATTGCTCTGGATATCGTGAACATTTCAAGCACGCCTCAAGCCATAGGCGTCACATGGCTCCAATCACACGATCTACAGAGATCGTTTAGGCTTGCATAGGGGTTCTAAGCCTTGGGAAGGCGTATGTGCCGCGATAGGTTCAGGGTTCGAAACCCCAGAGTGCTTCAGGGGCTTATCATCTTGAGATATTGGTTTGAATGCTCAAGTGCTACGGCTCGGAGCACCGAATCGCTCCACCGAGAGCGACATTACAAATGCCCGTATCAGATAGACCTTCACTCACCGTAGCCCCAAGCACCAGGCGGAAAAGCCAGAAATTTGAATGCCATACCCTGCGCACTACACATCCTCAAGTCATTGCAACCTCGGAGCAAGCCGCGATTGGAGCTGCTCGTTTTGGCCACACAGCATGCCTCAAACACGGCCGACTAACTAGAACGAGGGAGTAAGGTACTGCAAGCATTCTCCCGCTTATCAAACGAGTTGCCACTGGATAGAAGCATAGCATCACTTTAACCCCTAGCTTTGATTTAAACCCTTCCTTCAAATCTTGAGCTCCAAACTGAACGCTAAACAACAGCCGCCTAAAACCCCTTAAACCACAGCTCCATTACAAACACTCGCCGAGGCCGACAGCCCCAATCCTAAGCCCCTTGGGGCGCACTTTTCGCGAGTAGCCGGCAGGGGCGAATTGCGTTGTATTCCTCATCGACTTCAGACTGTGGGAACCGAAGCCGGGGACTCCAACACGAGAGACTGCAACCCCTCTATGATATTCGATTCAATTTATGGTATGCTCCTTAGTTGCAGGGCCTCGGAGTGTCTGGGAACATGGAAGCATTTGGGCCTTTCTGTGCGCAGTGCCCTGACCAAAACTAAACGTGAACCTGAGGTCCCAATAGTGCGAGCACAAGGCTCACAAACTGGGACTTTATGATTGGTGCAAGCTCTGACTCTGTGGACTCAAAACCTACGGAACTCGCGTCCAAGGAACATGCCATACCAGGCTTTTGGGTTCTTTCGGTTGCACCGTTACCCAAGACAATAAACCCCCAACCCAAATAACCCAAAACGCAAAAGCCCCGTATGAACTTTGAACCCAAGCCGAAGTGCTCCCCCCGGTACGAACAATGGAAACCAACGGCCTGGGCCTAGAGTGGAAGCTTCCTCAATGCCCCAAGCCCCTGCGAGCCTAAACCCACCCGGACCCTTCACCCCTTAACCCTTACGCCTCCTTTCCACGAGGTCTTTTCCAACACCAGAAACAGAAACAGTGATCTGAGCATCACGAACACTTCGAAACAAGCTACGAACCCCGCAACAGGCTAACTTCTGAGCTGATTGCCAACGCCAGCAGCAAGAACAGCAAGCGCTTCTCCAGCATCTTCCTGATCCATCTCGGGGCTTTGGGAGGAGGCGCCTTTCACGGCTTTGGGGCTCCAAGTTTGGTTGGGGGTCGGAGTAACCCTAAACCCTAAACCTTAAGCCTAGAACCCTAAGGCCTAAAACCCTAAAACGCAAAACCCCAAAACCCTTTTGCAACTGGCCTGCTGCGACTCCGCCAGGACGAACACTTGACCACAATCACTTAGTGAGTAAGCCACTCGTGCGCTTAGGCCAAGCATCCGGAATGATTTCACATGTAACTACAAGTTGTCGAAGTTTACAGAGCTCTGCTGCGACAGCGTGCAAGCATTTCGCATGCACATCATACTGATTATGAGTGACACCCACTTGAATGCTGAAGAAATCATGAAAACCCTAAACCCTAAAACCCAAAACCCCAAAACCCAAAACCCGAAAACACAAAACCCCAAAACACAAAACCCCAAAACCCTAAAACACAAAAGCCGCAAAACCCTAAACCCCGAATCCTAAACCCTGAATATTGGTTCACATGTTTCAAATAGTTTTTTGGTGGCTCTCAGGGCTTCAGAGGGTCTCCGAACCTCGATCCGAGTTGAAACTGATCCTGGAGCCGACCCATAGGCTCCTTTGGTTAGTAGGGAATGGAGGAATGGGGTACAATTATAACTACTATTACTACCATTCTTCCATTCCCTACTAACCGAAGCTAGGCATAGGCTCCATGGTAGTTCCTTTTTGGGGTTCATATCAAGAATCCTATAAGGTAATCCCAAAAAGGAACTACTATGGAGCCCATGGGTAGGGTGGAAGATTCTGTGTCCCTTATTTAAAGCCGTCTGGGGCTCTTACTTTTTAGGGCCCTTTTGGGACTCTTGGGGTTCAGAGCCCTTTTGGGGGCTCTTAGGGTTTGGGGGCCTTTGTGGGCGCTTGGGGTTTAGGGCTTAGGGTTTCGGAAACCATCTCGGAGCTCCGAATCGTCCCGAAGACTGTGATTTTCGGTCTATGGCATGGTTTTGGGATCGGCTGGTTTTGGGGCTAGCTGTGTGCGAGATAGGGCGGTCTCATACTCGACTCCAGATCCCTAAACCATGAAACGACCAAAACTCTTCTTTTGTTGGTCGGGTCCCTGCAAATGCCCCATCCGGGTTTAGAATCAGAACCTATGGCAGAGCATGCGGGTTATGGTAGTTAAAATAAGGTAAGCCGTTTAAGTCTCAAGCTCTTAAACCGCTCCCATGCTACGGAGGGCTGAAACCTGGAACCTTTCAACCACAACCTGTTCGCATGCCAAGAACAGGCTACAGAGCTATGGCTTAGGGTTCAGGGTTTAGGCTGCAACCGTGCAACCCACCGCCTGCCAGAAACAACAAACGAAATGACCGAGGTTCGAGCTGAAAGCACGAGATCAGAGGGAATTCGACCTATGACTTTGGGCCGCAATGGCTGCCGATTATGCCTGCAGACCTCTGCTGGCCTGAACCTGTCTCATGCATAGCTTGCGCCTCCCTTGCTTGGAAGTAGCAGACCCCAAAGTAGGTACTGTTTGTATACTTGGAGGCCCAGGGTTCTAGACAGAGGCATGAGCTTAGAGCACCCATTATCACCCATTCAGAGCGGACGTGTTCTCATCGCTTCGAGCAAAAGCGTGTCATCGCATGCCTGCTGTCTTGACATACCTGTAGTACACGTTGGAAGCCCTACGAATGGGACAGAAGTTGTTTGAAGCACTGCAAATGGACAGAAGTTGTAGAAACCGATACAATATGAACTTATAAAGCCCTACAAACGTACATCGATGCAGCAGCTAATGCATAAACTGCTCGCACACTGGTTTGCGCATCATCCACAATCTACAAGTGCACTCTGAGATATTTCTGCGCCGCTCTTTGCTTACTCATTACTTTCATAATTCGCCTCCGTACTTCTGCATGGCTCTATCGCGCTCGTATTCCGACTATCTTATGCTCGTAGGGTGTATGGTCGTGCGAAGGGACAAACCTAATGCATGCGCAAGCACGTTAACTTCAGAAAGTAGGGGATCTTCATGAAAGGATCTCCTAGCAAGAACGGCTAAGTTTCAAGAAAACCTCAGCTTTACATGCCGTACACTCCCTTTATACTCAATCCGAATTCGGGGTAAGCTGGGCCGAAAGCTCCCATATCATGATCTGTTGCACTTCCGCAGCTTGCTGATAGTGCTAGTAGTCTCATGAACTTGGCCAGGCAGACTCGTCACGTGACACTGTGATGATTACTAGTATGAAGATGCGTCGTGATAGGAAGGAACTGGTGTAAACTAGATGTGGGCTAGTAACAGCGGAGACTTCCGGGATGCTCCCTTAAGATGAAATGCGCAGACATGAGACCATCGGGTCACCACGAAACACAGCTTTTTTCAGCATATCAGCCTAGACCTCAAATCCGTGACATCCGGGCTTAAGCAATCGAAAGTGGAGCCGAACGTGTCCACCTTCCGGAGCAATGCAAGGACTATCGCCTGACGTCCGCCTTGCACAAGAAATCACACAGTCCGAAACTCATAGACTTTTTAGGAATCAAAACCTCCTGACCTTGAGCCCTAAATAAACCCGACCTTAACCCCGAATAGCCTACCGTTTTAAGGAATTATATAGGGAAATCATAATAAGGAACCCTAAAAAGCTAGGTTCTTCAGGGTTAAGGTAACCCCTAAAGCAACCCAACAAAGGGGCCTCCCAGGGCCAGGCTCTTCAAGATGAGGATCTGAAAATCCTTTTTTGCCTTCAGGCTTATTTTTTGGCTTTACGGTTTCCAGATCTAGTTTTTTTTTTTTTTTTGAGGGCTCTTTTCCGTCTGCACCAGATCTAGTTTAAGCTTCAGGATCTGGCTTAAAACCCTGATCGGCTGTAACCTGCGTTTGTTTGATGCACTAGTGCAATGATTGGTCGGTGCCACGTGCACGAAGAACCGTTACTGATAAATCGTGGTGCCAGGACGTCAGGCCTGAAACTCGGTCGTCATCCGTGGCCGCCGCAGCAGATGAGCACTGAAGAGATTTTTGAGTTAGGCCAGCAGCTGCAACAGCACAGGCATTTTATGGAGTTACAAGTACCATAATCCCAGGCAGGATCCCTTTTCGAGCACTTATGACTATACATACTACCTACTTACCAAGTCCCCCGACCCTCCAGGTACGGGTTTCATATGGTAGTTTGGGGTGGCACTGGGTGGTCGAAGGCGAAGCATTTATTCTCTTGCGATCCTACATGGTGGATAATTAGTGCAATTAGGGGTTTGCAGTTGCGGCCCGGGGTTTACCTCCCAAATGCTTCGGGTTTAGGCTCAGAGTTCTGGAGATCTTATCAAGGCCGCGCAGGGTTTCGGGTGAAGCAGTTTGAACTGTATAAGTTCTCGAGGGCTTGCGGAGAAGCATGAGATGAGGCCTGCTAAACTAGAACAACTTTGCCCTAAACCCTAAACCCCTAAACCCTAAACCCTTTAGAACAAATTTGCTGCGCTGTTGCAGTTGCTTTGCCTGGCATTTGCCGGGTAAGCCCTGCCTGACTGCGCCATTGCTTACGAAACAAGGAACCCTAAGGCTCCATGTACCCATATAGTAACTTAGGCCTTAAAGTACCTATATAGGGACCCCTTTAAGGCTTAAGTATCTACTATAAAGGCACGTGGAGCCTTAGGGGAAGAAAGCAAACAGAGAGGCTCGGTTCAAGTATACCACTTCGAAAAAGGATGTCTTCCGGGCCCTTTCAGGCTTTTCGCCCTTTCTTAAAAAAATAGAGACGAGCTTGGAACGCGCATACGCACTGTCTCGTTGCGTCTGCGTCTAAAGTGAAACGACGTCGGCCGGTGGCAGGGAAAGGACAACAAAAAGCAAATGAAGGCCAGGTAGGTGCCACACGAGAAACCCACGAGGTTTGAGCAGTCCAACATTTGCCAACAACCCCTCCCACGACCAGGATTGCAAACGGCTTGGCACAGCAATCTGGAACCGGGGATGCGTGTTTTGCCGGGCGTCGCGGGTTACTTACTTTGGGGATTTGGGTGCTGAGATAGATGCTCTTCAGTGTAGGACTCCCGCTGCTTACTCCACATGCTAGTTTAATGGAATCGCGGAAGTTCGGACTCATCCGGTCAGCCGAACGCTTGCAGCCCAAGCTACAGCGAAGCAAAGCACAAAAGCATCCCGCATGATATGGCTCCAACATTCCCGTTGACCTCTGCCACTCTGGCGCTGTCGAGATGTAGTTGCATGCCTAAATGTTAAGCTTTAATTTGAACCTATCCAAGTAAAGCTTCAACTCGAAAACCCACTCAAACGCCGGACCGAAGCAAACCACCAAACCTTGCCAGGCAGTCCATCCAAACCTACTTCGTCTCTAGACAGCAATGTGCTTGCTCCGGCGACTTCTCGCCAATCCCGGCCCGCCGTTTAAAGCTCTGCGACCTACTCCCTGAGCCCTGAAACGCTAAGTTCGAATCCTCCCTGCCCAATCCCTATGATCCTCAGTGCCTACATCCTACAACTCTCAAGCCCTGCATGACCTACGCACGCGACACCGTTCGTTTTGGCAGAGGCTCATGTGAATTCCAAATAGATAGATTGGAGACCCTGGCCCCGCCGAGGCTATTCAGGCTCATCGGGTTCGAGGGCTTTAAGCTTTCCAAGTTCAGGATTTAGGGTGTAGGGAAGTGTCGGCATTTTCAGTGCGCAGTGATGCAGAAATGCTGCAGAAATCGAAACTTTCTGTGTGGTATACTTGGGTCCTATAAGTTTACTTTTCTTATAATTTTGTGAGAAATCGTTTGACGGGTGGAAGAGTACATGCCGGTTGATCGAGAGATTCAGTCGTAGGGTCCCTTCAATCTTGAATCGGTCCTGGCTCCGGCCCAGATAGGTCTTGGGGCTTACCACAGCAGGGTTTAGGGGTTAATGTAGGAGCCTGATTAAGAAACCTTAATGGGCCCTTATTCGGGTTCCTTATATGAATCCTACTATTTTGAGGTTTTTGGCCCAGGGTTTCTTAATCAGGTTCCTGCATTAGCGTGTAGGCTGGTTCAAGCCTAAGCACCAAGTCCAACAAACAGCTAGTTGGATGAAGCATGGCAGTTACGTAGCTTCGTATTTGGCAGGTATATGGTTGCCAGGCGCTTGGACCCTTAAGGTGAGGGTTTACCTAGACCCCCCAACAACCCTTTATTGTAGTCCCTAATTACCTCTTACTGAGAACTATTAGAGCCCTTTAAAGGGTACTTGGGGGGTCCTGGTATGGTTCAAGGTTTTAGCAGGTCAGGGCTAGTGTTCAGCTACAGGCGAGTGCTTCCGAGTCTGACCCTGACAACATTCCAGGCCTTCTAAGGAAGGATTCTCAGGAACAACCTGGCGGCAAGGACTTCCGTGGGCTCCACAAAATGGCACAAAACATATATCACTTGTCCTTCTTGCCGGCTGAGATGGAGTCAGGCCTCGTTGTCGGAGTTTTCAGACAGAGATGCGAACTAGTTTTAATCCAGGGCGATGCAACTGGTGTTGGGTGACCATGTGCCGCCCAGATCTTCCAAAAAAACTTGAATTCTCTAAGCCTCTTGGAATCCGAAGCTGCAGACCTTGAACATTATACTATAGCTATAATAAGGAACCCCTCAAATAGTATTGGTAATTATCTAGGGCCTTATATTATAATGCCCTTATTTTGACCCCTGATAGCAACCCTTATAGACCCCTTTAAAAGATATTACATTAGGCGTTGAAAAATCCTATGGGCACCCGGCCCCCGGAGGATTTCAAGGACGAAGCGCCGCCTTGCGAGCACTCGATTCTCTTCTTCCGGGGTCGCTTACATCATGTGACAAGCCATGAATGGCTTAGGGTTTAGGGTTTTTAGGGTTAAGTTTAGATGGGTTGTGGATTCATTTTTCCCTCTCGCATAGTGGTTGTGGGTTTGTAGGTTATAGGGTTTAACCTAGTCTCTCTGTTGGGGGTTTAGGGCTGTAAGGCTCGAGGAAACCCGAGGCCCCAGTCTTGACTTGGAAGCAAAGTACTGGCCGACTGCTTTTGTGGTTGCTTGGATGTGGAACCGATGGTGAAACCCAATGCGTCCTACAAGAAAAGAACCTGTCCTGTGCCTGAGCCTTAGCAACGAACAGAGAAGCAATCACTATGCTTTGCCCTAAACTCTAAACCCTTAACCCCGAAAGCCTACACCCAAGTGCCAAACCCTCTGGCCTGAAACCCCAAATCCCGAAACCCGACATCCCTTCCAAGACCGTTATGAAGCTCTTCAAAAACACCTCTAACAGCTTTAAGCATTTTATAGAACCGTGTAAACCCATCACAAAAGCTCTTGCAGAACCTTCCAAAAACCCTACCCCTAAGCTTATGAAGCTGCTCTAAATCCTAAGAAAGCCTATCGAAATCCGTAAAAAAACATTTGAAACCCTCCCCTGCCTAAGCCGTACACCCTACATAAACCCTAAATGCCTAAACCCTAAATCTTATATCCCCGCCCCCCAAGGGCCCCTCGGACAGCAGCTGCTCCATCCCCGCGCTCGTGGTGCCGAAGGTAGCCTGCAAGCCAATCAAAAAAACTACAGGGTTTCGTGCTTATAATGGGGTTCAGGGTGTAGGGTTTAGGTAGAAAGAACCACAGGGTTTAGAGTTTCTAAAATAAGCTGCACGGTTTAGGGCTTAAGGCTTGGGTCCTGTGGCCGACAAAACCCTACACCATGCTCTGAATAGTGGTCGTTCCGACTGCACCCTGAACTCCAAACCCTCGGCGCAAGCTACGAGGCACCAACTCCACACACTGCATGCAGAGTTGCATCACCCACTATTCCCCTATCAAGCCTCTAGAAAACCACATGTGAAAACCGGTCGTTTTCCCGCTTGAGCCTTGGCCCAAAAAGGGGCCCCTGCAGTCAGTCACATGCAGTCTGTGCTGCTGGTTTCCTACACCAAGGACTGCACAACAACAGCTAAATTAGACGACCAGGCTTCGTACACGCTGTCAACTGAGCACACTTTCACACCCGTGACTCTTTTGGTGTAGAAGCCGGTTGTGACATGGAATCCATCAAGAGTGGTTTTAATCCATCCCTTCTAATGGNNNTCTATGTTCAGTTTATTTGTGGTGAGACATTCTACCAACTTAGTGCTTTCCATGACCTTTGTCAATGGATCTGCAACCATAACATCTGTATCTATCCATCGGACTTCGTCCGTAGGCTCACTGGGACGGTCGTCCAAATAATATGGATCGCCGCAATCTTCACCCTTGGCTCTCCATAGGGATTCACGCAGGGACACGATCTCTATGCTGAGTCGCTTGTCCTCATGCTTTGTCATCTTGGGGTTTCGGAGAGTATCGCTCAATGAGCGACAGTCCGTAAACCAAACTTGCCTCATGAAGGCTGCGGAGCTAGCCTCCCATCTTCTGCGGTCTAATTTGCCAAATAGATCCGCTACGGCTGCTCTGAGTCGGTCTCCTTCCTCGACTCCAGTCTGAAGGGTGTAGGCTTCAGCCTGCAACGTAGACCTACAAACTCTTCGGACTTTCTTTGAGGCAAAACTGATCAGGTGAATGTGACCTTCATCTGATGACATTAAGCTAGGCGTGCCCAGGCAATTAAGCCTTGCGCCTTGGCTCCTATGAAGCTCCAAGGAGTCTTCTTTATCTACCGTCATCACTTCATGCTCATTAGCGTGACTTGCATCTGTGATAACACAGGAGATAAGGTTGTCCCAGTCTAGAACGCCAGACCTGTAAACTAACCCTCTCTGTGGCGTCGCTAGAGCATAGTCGACGGCTTTATTTGCTTCTCGGAGGTCAGCAACTGTACCCCCATTGCTGGCGGATTGCATTCGACTCACGCGATATGCNTAGTCGACGGCTTTATTTGCTTCTCGGAGGTCAGCAACTGTACCCCCATTGCTGGCGGATTGCATTCGACTCACGCGATATGCAAGGTCCGGTCTACACTGACGTGTGACCCAGGAAAGGATTCCTGCAACACTCTTAAGCTGAGTCTTGTCTTTCTCAGTAAGAGGTTCCCCAGCTTTACGCTTGGGTGCAATGAAGATACGCTTTACCTTCAAAGTCGTNATCTGAACTCACGTCGTTCGATCTTTCCGCAGGAAAACTCACCGAGCAACTGCTCAATGATGGGTTCTGCCTCTGGCTCGGCCGCCCATAAAAGGTCGTCCACGTGCGTGCAAAGTAGGACGATAAGACGTCCCTCACTGTTGTGCAACGCATACAGTGCTTTGAGAATCGAATTCTCTTTAAACCCTTTACGAGTAGCACTAGTCTTGAGGCGCTTCCAAAACTTGCGTCCTCCATCA